>OW386285.2:195497030-195652030 GCA_936432065.2 Rutpela maculata
ATTTCTGCATCCATCTTAAAAATTTTCCCAATCCTTTCCTAAACCGACTCCACTATTAAGCTGCCTTTTTTATATATTATAATAACGTTCTAATAAATATTAAAACGCAATATTACACAACACTTTTAATTAAAATTTTTAACTTACCTTTTTGTCTGTTTGGTCACTATAATTTACTTTATCATAAAAGTAATTAGAAAAGTAATTGCTAATTCCTTTTTTTAAAGACATGTACTTTGTAATTGTAATTAGTTCCTTTTTAAAAAAAGTAATTTGTAATTGTAATTATTTTTAAATTACAAGTAATTACCCAGCTCTGCTATATAGTACAGTAAGCGAAGCAGTAAACATGGTAAAATTCCCGGCCTGAAAATGATGAAAGGAATTTCCTTAATTTTTTTGCAATATGCATTATAAAATACGTACATCAAAATCTATATTGTCGCATTACCTGCTTTTTATTTTTAAAGGTGGAAACCACTCCTAAAATCTGAAAAATTAGTAACTTCTAATTTTATGAATAAATTTTAAATGCATAATTTTCTTGCGTATGCGATCAAGCGTCATCTTTAAACTTTTATATCTCTGGAACGGTTTGTCGTAGGAAGACAAAAAAAACTTAAACTATTCGTTTTTTTATGAGCTTCATTTTTTATAAAAAAATATTTTCGGAGCAATTTCCAAAAATCCGATTTTTTTCAAAAAATTATGAAAACTTTCATTATTGAAAATAGGTAGAGAATGAAAAATAGTTGTTAAAAATTCTAAAAAAAATTGAGCATGTTAGTAATAATATGCATTAACAATATCTAGGATTTAAAAAAAAATGAATAAATAAGAAATTAGATCAATAAGACTCAAAAAAAAATGGCGCCTAAATTTTTAGATGCGCTACTTCTTTGTTTGTAACTTTTTTAGTTTTCATTATAGACTGGCGGTACATGACCAGTCAGGTACAACGTTTTTAAAATGCGTACCAATCATATATATATATATATATATATATATATATATATATATATATATATATATATATATATATATATATATATATATATATATATATATATATATATATATATATATATATATATATATATATATATATATATATATATATATATATATATATATATATATATATATATATATATATATATATATATATATATATATATATATATATATATATATATATATATATATATATATATATATATATATATATAGAATAGAATAGAATAGAATAGAATAGAATAGAATAGAATAGAATAGAATAGAATAGAATATTTTATTGATCCAGTAAGAGCAATACAGTGTGCTATAGGATAAGTCAAATTTGTATAATAACAGTACCAGAGTATGTACTTGTATAAATTAAATATATACGCGTGCACATAATAACATGTCAAATCGCATATACATACAATAGACACACATGCACATATGACAATATTTTAACAATACAGAAATAGACAAATACATACAATAAAACAGTCACAAAAAATATATAAATACATATTTAAACAATATGCAAATGTATAATAAATAAAATAAATACATACTTATATACATACATTAAGCTAAAGTGTACACAAGAATTACTGTTCAAATAATCACATTAAAATAATAAAATATAGGCACGTTACATATCAACAATTATTATTCCATTCAAAATATTCTTGAACAGAGTATGCACCCATATTTAAAAGATATTCTTTAATATGTTTCCTAAACAAATATATATTATTTAAGTTTTTATAGGTTTCTGGTAGATTATTATATAATCTCAGTCCGAGGATATTATGTGCTTTTACTGATATATTTAAACGTTTAGTTGGTATATGAAAATTTTTTTTGTGTCGTGTATTATGAAAATAAATCTTTTCATTTCTATCAAATTTACATTGGTTTTTGTATACATATAGTAACAATTCTAAAATGTATAAGCAAGGAAGAGGAAGAATTTTATATTGTTTAAATAGATTACGACATGAATGAATTGGTGGTACACTCGCTATACATCTTATAATGCGTTTTTGCGCAATAAATACTTCTTGAGCACTAGAGGAGCCTCCCCATAAAGTAATGCCATAAGCTAATCTAGACTGAATTTGTCCAAAATAAAATATTAATAAACCAGACGTGCCCAAAACACTTTTCAACGTCCTAATTTGAAAACATTTAGAGTGCAAGGTACTAACTAGTTTGCTACAGTGATTACTAAATGTAAGTGTATTGTCAAAAATTATGCCAAGAAACATTGTGCAATTACTTTCCTCAATATTCACGTTATTGATTTTAATATCTAGGCTAGAAGTAATATTATTATTTTGACGCGTATGAAACGTCATATAATTTGTTTTAGAAGCATTCAAAAATAATAAGTGACTACTAAACCAACTACATAAGTGGGTGACAGTAGTATTAAGTTTATTTTGAAGTATAGCGGGAGATCTATCAGAGAGAAGAAGATTGGCGTCATCAGCGTATAATGAAACAAAAGCCTCAGTAAGCATATCTGGAAGTTCATTAATATAAATGATAAACAGTATAGGCCCCAAGACAGAACCTTGCGGCACTCCAACTTTATTATCTAGTATGTTTGATGTATAAAAAGTTTTTTGATTTTGCTCTGTGTACTGTATTTTTACCATCTGTTTTCTATCACTAAGATAGGAGGCAAACCAATCATATGATTTACCTCTTATTCCATATTCGTATAGTTTTTTAAGTAAAAGGTCATGCTGAACGCAGTCAAATGCCCGACTGAGGTCACAGAAGATCCCAGTTGGACTTTCGCCCGCCTCAACTGCCTCTAAAATTTGTTCATAAAGAGAGTGAATTGCAGTAATAGTAGAGTGTCCAGAACGGAAACCATGCTGTCTATCATTTAAAATGTTGTTTACTTCAAAAAATTTAAGAAGCTGATCTAACATCGCGTATTCGTATATTTTGGAGATTACAGGAGGAACAGATATCGGTCGGTAGTTTTCCATATTACGGGTATCACCTTTTTTAAAAACTGGGGAGACCAAAGCAGTTTTTAATATAGAAGGAAATATTCCTTCTATAAAAGATTCATTTATAATATGAGTTAGAGGTTTAATGATAAACTCAGCAATTTTTTTAATTAAAATACTGGAAATATCATCGGGTCCAGTTGAATGTTTATTTTTTTAATTTATGTTTTATAATAAAAAGTATTTCTTGCTCTGTTATATACGAAAGAAATATGCTGTGAGGAATCTCAGTTTTCCTTACATCTCCAGCAAGATTTGTAGTGGGGTTTTGGCCAGTTATTTTATTTATTGTCTCATATGGCGCATTTATAAAAAAATTATTAAATTTCTCAGATATCTGTTGCGGATTTTCGATAAGAATATTATTTATTTCTAATACGATATTTTTCTGAGGCTTAGGTTTACCTGTTAATTCGGATATTATATGCCATGTAGATTTATTTGCATTACTGGTATTGTTTATTTTACTTAAATAAAACTGACTTTTTGTTTGACGAACAAGTTTGTCGTGGTGTTTTTTAGCAATTATATAGTTGCTTTTCAGGTTAGGATTATTTTTTTGTAAATAAAAAAGTTGTTTGAGGTTTTTACTAGACTCTTTAATTGAATCATTTACCCATTCTTTACCCGTTTTTATATAACATTTTTTACATATTTGTGGACATTCTCTATTAAAATAGTATGTTAATGTATTATGAAAATTATTAAATTTTGCATCCGAGCCATTAGCTTTATACACGTCAATCCAAGCTTCATTAGATAATGCATGAATAAGACAATTCAAGTTTGCAGTTCCACACATTCTACTATTAATATAAATTTTTTCTGACTTATCTTTGTCAGCCACACAATTCATATAGAAAAGAACTGTGCGGTGATCAGAAATCATGTTATCTTGTACTGTTGACATACCGTTAGAAAATTGATTTGTATATATCTGGTCAATTATACTTTCAGTTGTACTACTTATACGAGTTGGGTCAAATATCTTCGGACTGAGATCGTATGAATGAAGTAATTCAGAAAAATTGTTTTGTTCGTTATTGCTTAATGATTTTACATTAAAATCACCTGTTAATATTATGAGTAATTTCGGTTTATAAATAAATTCTAATATAGAGTGCAGATTGTTTATAAAAATGTCATAACTACCACTAGGTGACCTGTAGCAAGTTAAAATAATAGCATTTTGTTCGGAGTTAATAGCCCAAATTAGGCCAGAAACTTCAATATCTTTTTCACTACAATATCTATAAAGATCTAAATATTGCACGTTTAGACCTGTTTTATGCCATATGCTTACGCCACCTCCTTTCCGTGTTGGCCTACAATAATAACTTAACAAATCATAACCGGGGAAAATAAAGTTTGTTACACTAGCTTCAACACACCAAGTTTCAGTCAAACAAATGAACTTAAGATCAAGATTCAAGTAGTCAGAAATAATATTATTGAGTTTATCTATTGTTAAACACTGAATGTTTAATAAAAGTAAGTCATAACACACCTTTTCATTATCTGATATTACCTGGCTTGAACCTCGTCTCTTTTTCGAAGGTGTAAAAAACGTTGCACATATGCACCAGTCGGCCATTTTGATGGGTCCATTGCTTTATTAAAGTTTTCTTCGTGAATATTAACTTTAAAAGATGAATACAGTTCAGGATGTTTTGGAGTTATCGCCTCACATGTAGCTTCAGGAAAATCTATTTTTAATAGTTCTCTTAAATCAACTGCTTTCATAGTCAGATCCACTCTGTATACATGTAAAGTTATAGTTCTTGGGACGCCTTTGACCGCTTTACCATTAACTTCTATTGTAGCATTGCTTCCAATGATAACTGGATGCTTACGTTTTTTATTTGAGACTTTCTTCCATTCATCATTTTTATTAGTTTTATTATTTAAATCATTATTTTGTGCTAGATTTATGTATTCATTGCATTTTATACGAGTCTCTTGTTCCATAATTGCAGCTCCTACTTGTCCTCTAGTAAGAGTCGATTTTATTTCGGGAACACTATCTCTTGAAGTGTTTGGAACCGCTGATTTAGTTTTATGTTTATACACTGCTGTCTTATCTGCATAGGTTTTCTTATTTTCGAGTTTTTTGTCACTTGGTAAATTTGTTTGTGTTTTTTCTTTTAAACTGGTAAATAATTCAAGCTGTTTATTTAAAATTGTTATTTTATCACGTAATTCATCTATGATAATGTCTTTTTGCTTCACAATATAATTAAAAATATTTAGATCTATCTTTTTGTCTAAACCTGATAAATTCTCCATAGCATCGAAAAGCGCCGTGTCAATATCGCATACAGATTCACAACATATTATTGTTTCATTGTTTATAAATTTTACAGAATTACACAATTTAGCACAACTCAAGTGATAATGGCTTTCACAATTATTACACTTTAAACCACTTATTAAATTTGATTTACACCTTTTACAATTTTTATTTTTAAGAGCGTTCGCGGAGACAGCCTCACCGTTCGCCATAGCTGCGGCGACTGTGATATATGAAAATATATATATATGTGTATATGTGTATATATGTGTATATGAAAAATGCATAGTTTTCGAGCGAAACTCAAAACAACAATAGGCTCATTTTATGAAAAATCGGTGAAACATTTTTTTCCAACGGGATATTGTTCCTTTAAGTGTCTAAATAATACCATAATTTTTTAAAATTTTGAAATTAATATTTAATAACATAAAAAATATTTTTACTTATTACGGCCGGTTTCAGAGCATCGTAACGGCTTAGTGTTCGCCGCGCAGAGCTCCATTTTCAACATTAAATTCAAATTATTAATAATAGTCATAAAGTTTCGGGAGTTCGGACTTTTTTATTTGAAATTCATTCCTCTTTAAAAATCGGCCTTTAAATTTTCTTAAATATTAATAGTTTTCGAGTTATTTGCAAAAAACGAAACTCGTTATTTTTTCAATCTTCATTTGTTTATAACTTTTGCAATTGTTTATATGCGGGTTTGAAACCTTTACACATTTTTCTAGGTGTCATTCCGAATCCAATGAACCCTCACTCATATTTTCACGAGCTTTATTAAGCATTAACACGGCTTTGAACTTGTGATCTAGCCTATATATCTCAATGCAGCGGTTGTGTATGTTTTGGTGAACAAATGCTCCTAAAAATTGTTAACAAATTTGTTTTTAATAATCCTTATTTTAACTTTTCATAAGATTAATTTAATATAGAATGGATCATATATTTTGTTTTAAGAATGAATTATTTTCTTCTAATTGTTATTATCCATCCATCCAAAAAATGGTTCAATTATTTATTATTTAATTTATCCAATTTTATTTTTTAAACTGTTTATTTTTATTTCGATTAGGAGTAGAATAATATCAATGATCTATTTTAATGGAAATGTATCGTCATTTTTTTTTAAATGTCATTTTTTTTTTCTTTCAAAATTGAAATTAATGATCTAAAAAAAAATTGTTAATTAATATATTTCTGTGTACACAATTTTTAAAATATGTATACAATTATAATAATTTTTATAATAATTTCTTATGGTCTTAAAAAATAATAAATTAAAATAATTGAAATTTTGTACTTTAAAAAATAAATAATGTAAATATTTGTAATTGTCAATTTTTTTGAAATTAAGAAGAAAAATTATTTCAATTGTTAATGTGGAAAAGAAATAATTTTCACTATTGCAAATATTCATTTTTGCAAATAATTTTTACTTCTACATTACGGATTAGTTTATTAATTTAATCGAAAATGCATAAAAAAACCATTTTTTGCAACCTTGGTTAAAATACGCGAATTTCGACTAATTTAAAATGATGTTTCAAACAATTATTTCCAATACTCCAATAGTTCGTCTGCAAAATTTTCTCGTAAAAAAAAATTATATTGTGTACTTTATTTTTAATTTATATCAATAATGTCAAACAAATAATTCTAAATTTAGTAGAAATCAGCAAGTATTGACAGTAATAATAATTTCTTTCATTACAATTTAAAGATTAATTTTAAAAATATTTAGATCACGTAAACAAAATTCCACGTGTCTATAACCAAAATGTACATAAAACGAAGCGTGTATAAGTATGTAGATTTCGCAAAACACTCTTATTATACTTGATCACAATTAAAAATTTTGTTAACAGTTTGTAGGAGCATTTATTCACCAAAACATTCACAATCGCTGCATCGAGATATCGGGCATCTGCATCATGTACCCAACATAACCTTAAATTTTAAGTTTTTCAAGTTTATTCTCATTTTTAATGTTTGTATACGCATTTTTAGCTTGGAGCCGGTACTGGCTCTAAGCAAATATTTAAAAATTCGCGTAAATAATTTTTCAATATTGTTGATTAATAGAAATAGACTGCTAATTAAAGGTTAGATTTCCAACCTACAAAAAGAGTCCTATTTTATTGGGACAAAATATTTAGAACTTCATAAACATTACACTGAACTAGATTTTAGTTAAAAATACGGGAACCAGGCAGAAATTTTAATAATAGTTTCGTAATACTCTTAAATCTTAAGAAACACATATTTTTGAGGTTAGTTGTGACGTCACGCGCGGATGCCCTTACTGCAGTCATAAGGTGAAAAGCCGCATCTAGATATTTGTCATAAATGAGATTCTAATAATATATGAGCACCCAAGAGTTCTGCAGTTAAAAATATTATTAAAAAATTATAAAGTACAAAAACATAAGTGGATAAAAAGCAGCTACATGAGTTTCTTAATTAATATTTACTAGTTGGGAAAAAAACAAACGCCTTTGTTACTTTCCTCGCCAACCGACAATTTAAAGATGGGCTATTCTCCTTATGACTTATGACGGCAGTATAGATGTGACGTATACGCGTCTTGTAGGCAACGCAGCAGCTACAAAACCATTTTGTCTTTGTCGTACGCATTCTTTATTTCTTTTCAGTTATCGTGACGTCACAAGAGCAGTGTCTTACGTTTGGAAAAAAATTAAACAGGTAAATAAATTCATACCTGCTCGAAAATGATGGGTAAATAAAAATTTCAAAAGCAAATGTTCAATATATTAAATAATGAACAGAATAGTATAAAAAAAAATTCGTTTCACCGTTCAGAGTGATTTTAACTGAAAATAAAAAAATTAAAATTTTTATAACTTTTTTATTAACAATTTAAAAAAAAATCCATTTCTCTGAAACGAATGTTTATATTTTTCTGAGTAAATAGAAAAAAAAAATTTTTAAATTCATTAACTTTTTAGCACGCTATGATTTTTTAAAGTTGTACATATCATCCCTTAATTTTTAACTAGCCTAACTCCGTTAATTTTAGTAATACCAAAAAAAGTCTAGAGATCATTTTTATATAAAATTTCATGCTTTACAATTTTTGTTTGAAACTTTTTTTACTAGCTTTTACACATTTTGAGTAATTTTGAAAAAACACTTTATTTTTTTTTTCACCCCTCCCCGGGGGTCAGAAAAAAATTTCTTTCATTAATCGTTTTCTAATACATCAACGTAAGTTATATCAAAAATTCAAGTATTTACCTCAAAATTTTGATTTGCCGACTTATTTAATTGGATTATTTATAACAAATAAAATTGCAAAAAATTTTTTTCAAAAATAATAGCAATAAAAAAATAAAGTTTATGTAATCTTACAGTACTTTTAAATATAAAAACAGTAATAATAATTAAAATTAATAAAGACAAAATTTCGTCCTCCCTTTTTTATTTTTTAGTTTTTTGTTAGGTGAAATAATTAATAACTAATAGAGTATAACAATTAAAAACATCGCAATGTCATAATCCCATAAAGTATAGTTGACATAAATTCTCCACGAAGAGAAATAATTTTAGTGGCTTCAGTTTAACAATTATCCGACTTGAAATATAAACGCAAACTCTAAAAAAATTTGTTAATTAACAATAGGCTCATTTTATGAAAAATCGGTGAAACAATTTTTTTTCAACGGGATATTGTTCCATTAAGTGTCTAAATAATACCATAATTTAAAAAAAAAATTTAAATTAATATTTAATAACATAAAAAAATATTTTTACTTATTACGGCCGGTTTCAGAACATCGTAACGGCTTAGTGTTCGCCGTACGGAGCTCTATTTTCAACATTAAATTAAAATTATTAATACCTAATAGAGATAGAGTTTCGGGAGTTCGGCTTTTTTATTGGAAATTCATTCCTCTTTAAGAATCGTTCTTTCAATTTTCTTAAATATTAATAGTTTTCGAGTTATTTGCAAAAAACGAAACTCTTTATTTTTCAATCTTCATTTGTTTACAACTTTTGCAACTGTTTATGTGCTGATTTGAAACTTTTGCACATTTTTCTGTCATTCCGAATCCACTAATATTTTTACGAGCTTTATCAAGCATTAACACAGCCTTGAACTTGTGAACTAGTCTAATAGGGCATCTGCTTCATGTACCTAACATAACCTTAAATTTTAAGTTTTTCAAGTTTATTCTCATTTTTAATGTTTGTATACGCATTTTTACCTTGGAGCCGGTACTGGCTCCAAGCAAATATTTAAAAATTCACTTAAATAATTTTTCAATATTGTTGATTAATAGAAATAGACTGCTAATTACAGGTTAGATTTCCAACCTACAAAAAGAGGCTTATTTTATTAGGACAAAGTATTTAGAACTTTATAAACATTACACTGAACTAGATTTTAGTTGAAAATACGGGAACCAGGCAGAAATTTTAATAATAGCTGCGTAATACTCTTAAATCTTAAGAAACACATATTTTTCAGGTTAGCTGTGACGTCACGTGCAGATGCCCTATAGATGTTACGCATGCGTGTCTTGTAGGAAACGCAGCAGCTACGAAACAATTTTATCTTTGTCGTACACATTCTTTATTTCTTTTCAGTTATCGTGTTGTCACAAAGGCAGTGTCTTGCGTTTGGAAAAAAATTAAACAGGTAATTAAATACCTGCTTGAAAATGATGGGTAAAAAAAAATTTCAAAAGCAAATGTTCGGTATATTAAATGATGAACAGAATGATATAAAAAAAAATTCGTTTCACCGTTCCAAGTGGTTTTAATTGAAAATAAAAAAATTAAAATTTTTATAACTTTTTTATTAATCATTTAAAAAAACATCCATTTCGCTGAAACGAAAGTTTATATTTTTCTGAGTAAATAGAAAAAGAAAAAATTTAAATTCATTAAGTTTTCAGCACGCTATGATTTTTTAAAGTTGTACATATCATCCCTTAACTTCTAACCACCCTAACTAGGTTAATTTTAATAATACCAAAAAAGTCAAGAGATCATTTTTATATAAAATTTCATGCTTTACAATTTTTATTTGAAACTTTTTTTACTAGCTTTTACACGATTAAGGGGCAATAAAGGTACGTCGCAGAAAATCAGATTTTAAAATTAAAGTTCGTATTGCATTGCTCTATGTTTACTTACAAATCGATTGAGGTACGGAATTTTCTTGTACATTTAGTATTTGTACTTAAAATGAAGTATTTAATTTAATGAATTCGAACTGTTTCACTGCCATATTTTATAGTTTTTGCACCTATGTTCACACTTATTTTGAGATTAAGCATTTTTTCACGAGCTTACCACAATTAACCACCATAGTAAGGTGTACACGACATGGCTATACATATGTCAAGGAAGATGTTCAATTTACTGCCTTTAGTGCGCATGCGGAAGTCTCGAAGCCAAAGCATCTTGGTATTAGCGTCTAAATGCAGGAACGTTATTTTAAAATGTTTACATGTTAAGTGCGCACATGCGCAAATTGAATCACGTTTGTTATGTTTAAGTTTTACACATTTCTCGTCAAGCATCAGCTAGCTCTGTGTGCAAGGTGGTCGACTCTCAGTGCTGATATTGCGGGTTCAAATCTTGCTACCTGCAGTTTTTTTTCTTGCATCCGAGATATTTTTCCTTGCCCTAAATTATTTTTATATCTGAAAATGTGCAAATTAGGTTAGGTTAGTTTAGGTTAAGGTTGTGTTATGTTCCTTTTTTTTATTATTAAAAAGCAACATATTAGGTCAAGGTTATATCGCCGGAGTACAACTACGATTGGCGCATGCGCCGTACGTGCATAACGTATCTTGGTCTCCTTAGCCGTTTTCTTTCGTGCTGAACGAACTGATTGCAATCACTAAACAGCCAATCAAATCGAGGTATTTTTGAAATCCTTGATCTCTATTGGTTGCTTACTGATTGTGTTCACTTTGTTCAGCACTAAAGAAAATAGCTCTTAGATGCTTGTCCGTTCAGTTCTGTTGTATAAATAATCGTGTGTGTTCCTTTTATTTCACTATTTCCACAACTTTGGTTAGTTTCGGTTAGTTGGTTAGGTTCATATTTGTCACTCTTGTGTAAAATAGACTACAACCAAATTCCTTTTTACATCAGTTTCATAGGTTCATATTTATCATTCCCGCGAAAAATACACCACTTTAAACATGGGACTTTATTATACATCAATATTTTCATTTTTTTTTAAATGATGTAATGTAATTTTTTGGGGAAATCTAATTTGCTGACCAAATTTAGTTTTACGTTAATATCCATACTGCGGCAAAAAATAAGGAAATATTTCTAAATACCTTGTTACTACATAACTAAGCTAGCTACTACCATCCAAATAAACCCTCTACCCCCACCCCTTCGGGCCCTTTACTCTTGTGAATTTAAGAGAAATTTCGATTTTTTTAAATTTTCTTCGAGATTTGTGGGCTCAAATAAATATTACAATTACTACCAACAAGGATGTAACTACTACCACCTAAATAAACCACCTACCCCCCACCTCTTCGGGCCCTTTACTCTTGTGAATTTAAGAGAAATTTTGTTTATTTTAGATTTTCTATGAGATTTTTGGGCCCAAATAAATATTACAATTACTACCAACAAGGATGTAACTACTACCACCTAAATAAACCACCTACCCCCCACCTCTTCGGGCCCTTTACTCTTGTGAATTTAAGAGATATTTCGTTTATTTTAGATTTTCTGTGAGATTTTTGGGCCCAAATTAATATCACAATTACTACCAACAAAATAAACCCCCTACCCCCACCCCATCGGGCCCTTTACTCTTGTGAATTAAGAGAAATTTCGATTTTTTTAGATTTCCTTCGAGATTTTTGGGTCCAAATTAATATCACAATTACTACCAACATGGATGTAACTACTACCACCTAAATAAACCCCCTACCCCCACCCCTTCGGGCCCTTTAGTCTTGTGAATTTAAGAGAAATTTCGTTTATTTTAAATTTTCTGAGATTTTTGGGCCCAAATTAATTTCACAATTACTACCAACATGGATGTAACTACTACCACCTAAATAAACCCCCTACCCCCACCCCTTCGGGCCCTTTACTCTTGTGAATTTAAGAGAAATTTCGATTTTTTTAGATTTCCTTCGAGATTTTTGGGCCCAAATTAATCTTACAATTACCACCAACAAGGATGTAACTACTACCACCTAAATAAACTACCTACCCCCCCCACCCCTTCGGGCCCTTTACTCTTGTGAATTTAAGAGAAATTTTGTTTTCTTTAGAATTTCTATGAGATTTTTGGGCCCCAAATAATATTACAATTACTACTAACAAGGATGTAACTACTACCACCTAACCCCATCCTTTCGGGCCCTTTACTCTTGTGAATTATTTAAGTGAAATTTCGATTTTTTAGAGAAATTTCGTTTATTTTAGATTTTCTATGAGATTTTTGGGTCCAAATTACTATCACAATTACTACCAACATGGATGTAACTACTACCACCTAAATAAACCCCCTACCCCCACCCATTCGGGCCCTTTATTTTTGTGAATTTAAGAGAAATTTCGATTTTTGGGCCCAAATTAATATTACAATTACTACCAACAAGGATGTAACTACTACCACCTAAATAAACCACCTACCCCCCACCCCTTCGGGCCCCCCTTTACTCTTGTGAATTTAAGAGAAATTTTGTTTTCTTTAGAATTTCTATGAGATTTTTGGGCCCAAATTAATATTACAATTACTACTAACAATGATGTAACTACTACCACCTAACCCCATCCCTTCGGGCCCTATACTCTTGTGAATTATTTAAGAGAAATTTCGATTTTTTTAGATTTTCTTCGAGATTTTTGGGCCCAAATAAATATTACAATTACTACCAACAAGGATGTAACTACTACCAAACCCCCTACCTCCACCCCTTCGGGCCCATTAGTCTTGTGAATTTAAGAGAAATTTCGTTTATTTTAGATTTTCTATGAGATTTTTGGGTCCAAATTAATATCACAATTACTACCAACATGGATGTAACTACTACCACCTAAATAAACCCCCTATCCCCACCCCTTCGGGCCCTTTACTCTTGTGAATTTAAGAGAAATTTCAATTTCTTTAGATTTTCTTCGAGATTTTTGGGCCCAAATTAATATTACAATTACTATCACCAAGGATGTAACTACTACCACCTAAATAAACTCCCTATCCCCCACCGCTTCGGGTCCTTTACTCTTGTGAATTTAAGAGAAATTTCGATTTCTTTAGATTTTCTTCGAGATTTTTGGGCCCAAATTAATATTACAATTACTACCAACAAGGATGTAAATACTACCACCTAAGTAAACCCCCTATTCCCCTTCGGGCCCTTTACTCTTGTGCATTTAAGAGAAATTTCGATTTTTTTAGATTATCTTCGAGATTTTTGGGCCCAAATTGATATTAATGTTACTACTAACAAGGTTGTAACTACTACCACCTAAATATACCCTCTACCCCTACCCCTTCTGGCACTTTACTCTTGTATATATAAGAGAAATTTCGATTTTTTTTTTGGTTTTCTTTGAGATTCTTGGACCTAGATTAAAATTACAATTACTACCAATAAGGATATAACTACTACCACCTAAATGAATCCACTACCCCCGTTCCTTGGTTCACTTTACTCATGTAAATTTAAGATAAATTTCATTTTTTTTTTTAGATTTTCTTTTAGATTCTTGATCCCAAATTGATATTACAACTAGAGTTGTACCGACTAGTGGCCGACTAGTCGGGAAAGCCGACTATTCGGCCAATTTTGTAGTCGGCGAATATTAGGTGACTAGTCGACGACTAGTCGGTGAATATTAGGCGACTAGTCGGCGAAAAAAATAAAACAAATCTTGCTGAATTAAGAGGGCGTTTTTAATAATATTTTAATAAAGTAAAACAACGCAACCTTAAAACAGCCGGCAAACCAAACAATGTTCTAAGTGAAGTGAAGTAAACAACAAAACAGAAAATACGTGTACGTGATGTTGGTAGGTCCGTCGCGTATGCCAGCGGCCTGCGACAGGCGACGAGCGATGGCACACGAAGCTTATTGAAGTCGGCGCGCGAAGAAATTAGCCGCGTATTTTGCTAGCATTTAAAAATAGTCGGCTGGGCCGACTAGTCGGCTTTCCGAAGAGTCGATTAGTCAGCTATTGACTAGTTGGCAAGAACCCTAGTCGGTACATCTCTAATTACAACTACTACTAACGTAACTACTACCACCTAAATAAATCTCCTGCCCCTACTCCTTTTGATATTTTACTCTTGTACATTTAGGAAAAATTTCGATTTTTTTATATTATCTGCGATATTCTTGGGCCCAAATTGATATTATAATTACCTACTACTGACAAGGATGTAACTACTACCACCCAAATTAATCCACAACCCCCACTCCTTGAGGTGCTTTTACTCTTGTAGATTTAAGAAGAATCTCGATTACTTCGATTTTCTTCTAGTTTAAATATTAAATACCTTAGAAGCTATGATACTTCCATTAAAAATTCTAAAGAACAAGATTAATTAATCAATCCATAAAGTGATTTTTTGTTTGTTTCTCTATAATAAGAAATAAACAAATTATTATATTCGAAACAATGCGCATTTTCACATTTTTTTTTTTAAACAAAATATCATTTGTTTATTGTATAGTTGTCTAGTGATTGATTTTTTTTTCCAAAAATTATGTTTTTCGTTAATAAGTAGCATTTACCTAGATGTTAATATTTTTTGTTCGTTTAAAACACTTGCTTTTGAAAAAATTCCGACCCGCCACATTCGAGACGCCATTTTGAATATTTTAATTTTGGCTTCAGATTCGTAATCACTAGTAATCAGCAATCTCAAAAGCATCAATATATATCCTACGTTTAAAAAATACTTTTTAAAATATTAAGTATCTAAATTTAGGGGTGGTTTTCACCCATTCAAAGTAAAAGCATGTGTACATGTAGACTTCATTTCGATTTATTTTATTATTTAAAAAATAATGAATTAGACAATTTTTAACAAATTATTATTATTTCAAAGATAATAAAAAAAAATCGAAATTTTTCTTAAATGCAAAAATAAAGCAATTTGTCAGAAGGGGAGGGGGGTTGAGGGTTTATTTAGGTAGTAGTATCTATATCTTTGTTGGTTGTAATTGTAAAATCGATTTGGGACCAAGAATCACAAAGAAAATCTAAGAAAATCGACATATCTTCGAAATGTCCAAGAGTAAAGTGCCAGAAGGGGTGGGAGTAGGGGGTTTATTTAAGTGGTAGTAGTAAAAATCTCTAAGCAAATCTAGAAAAATTGAAGTTCCTCTTAAATATACAAGAATAAAGTGCCAGAAAGGGTATGGGAAGACAGTTTATTTAGGTGCGGTAGTAAAATCGATTTGGCTCTCACAATCTAGACGAAAGTCTAAAAAAAATATATCAGTTTAGGCTCAAGAATCTCGCAGAAAATCCAAAGAAATCGAAATTTCTCTTAAATGTACAAGAGTAAAGTGTCAGAAAGGATTGAGATTTATTTACGTGATAGTAGTCATATCTTTGTTGATAGTAATTGTAAAATCAATTTGATAACAAGGATCTCGAGGTTAATCTAAGAAAATCGAAATTTCTCTTCAATATTCAAAAGTAAAGTGCCTGAAGTGGTGGGGGCAGGAGGTTTAAATATGTGGTAGTAGCCATATATTTGTTGGTAGTAATTGTAAAATCAATTTGGGCCCAAAAATGTCGAAAAAATCTAAAATTCTCCTAAACGTGCAAGGAGTAGAAGTAGTGGATTAATTTAGGTGGTAGTAGTTACATCCTTGTTAGTAGTAATTGTAACATAAGTTTTAGCCCAAAAATCTCGCAGAAAATATTAAAAAATCGATATTTCTCTTAAATGTACAAGATTAAAGTGCCCAAAGGAGTGGGAGTAGTGGATTCATTTAGGTGGTAGTAGTTGCATCGTTAGTAGTAATTGTAAAATCAATTTGGGACCAAGAAAATCTAAAAAAATCGAAATTTCTCTTAAATGTTCAAGAGTAAAGTGCCCCAATGAGTGGGAGTAGTGAATTTATTTAGATGGTAGTAGTTACATCCTTGTCAGTAGTAATTGTAATATCAGTTTGGCCCCAAGAATTTCACAGAAAATTTAAAAAAATCGAAATTTTTCTTAAATGTACAAGAGTGCCCTAAGGAGTAAGGGCAGTGCATTCATTTAGGTGATAGTAGGTACATTCTTGTTAGTAGTAATTGTAGTATCAATGTGGGCCCAAGAATCTCGCAGAAAATCTAGAAAAATCTAAATTTTTCTTAACTGTACAAAAGTGCCCCAAGAAGTGGGAGTAGTTGAATCGTCTAGGCGGTAGTAGTTATATCCTTAATAGTAGTAATTGTAATATCAATTTGGCCCCAAAAATCTCTAAGAAAATCTAAAAAAATCGAAATTTCTCTTAAATATAGGTACAAGTGTAAAGTGCCAGAAAGGATGGGGATTTATTTAGGTGGTAGTAGCTATATCTTTGTTGGTAGTATTTGTAAAATCAATTTGAGCCCAAAAACGCGGAGGAAATTCTAAGAAAGTCGAAATATCTCAAATGTACAAGAGTAAAGTGCCAGAAGGGGAGGGGGTAGGGTGTTTATTTGGGTGGTAGTAGTTATATCTTTGTTGGTAGTAATTGTGAAACCAATTTGAGCCCGAGGATCTTAAGTTAATCTAAGAAAATCGAAATATCTCTTAAATGTGTTTAGTGCCCCCAAGGAGTAGGGGTAGTGGATTTATTTAGGTGGTAGTCATGATACAAAGAATACAAGGTATGACACTGCGCATGTGGACGGAGCCAAATCGACAGTTGCTTCGTCACGCGGTGATAATTTCTACCCGCTTCCTTCGTAAAGGTGAGTTTGCTGATGTCTGTGGAAGTTGTTTTTTGGATTATTTTACTTATTTTAGTGTTCTTGCAATAACCTTTAGTTATAAAAATGCGTTGTGCAATGGCATCATATAAAAGTGACAATATGTTTAAAACGTATTTATGACCCAGCAAACAAAGAATGTATCCGTAATGTTATGCAATGTTAAATGGAAGTAACATTTTTAATGTTCTCTTGCAATATGATATTTATATTACAATAACGTAACTGAGAAATGTTACATTTCGAAATATTAAACAAATATTTAAGTAATATTGGTTACATTAAATAACATTTAATAGTATGACAAAATACTTTCTGACAACGTTGATGTTATATTAAAGTAATAATATCTTGTTTAGTGGGGTGGAGATAAAGCTCATTTATAAAGAACTATGGTTACTAAGAACACTAAGAATCCGTATTTATTCAAAATTCCAATGAGTTCATGCAAATCCGTGATACAAATTCTTTGTATCATGAGGAAAATCCTATGTAATTTAAAATCCCGCTATCACCGTGTGACGTCTTGCGCCAACCGGACCGAATTTGGCGAACTGAATATCATACTTTCTATTCTTTGTATCATGGGTGGTACTAGTTACATCCTTGTTAGTAGTAATTGTGATCAGTTTGAGCCCAGGGATTTTGAAGTTAATTAAAGAAAATGCATGTACTCTTAAATATTCAAGAATAAAGTGCCTGTAGGGGTGGAGGTAGGAGGTTTAAATATGTGGTAGTAGTTATATCTCTGTTGATAGTAATAATTGTAAAATCAATTTGAGTAGTTGATTCATTTAGGTGGTAGTAGTTATATCCTTAATAGTAGCAATTGCAGTATCAATTTAAGCTCAAGAATCTCTAAGAAAATCGAAAAAAAATGAAATTTTTCTTAAACGTACAAGAGTAAACAAGCTAAAAACGTACTATTCGCCGGTTTACTAAACTTTTTAATATAATTGTTACACAGTCTATAGGATGCTCTTCGCAGTTTTTTGTAAATAATGTTAGTTTTAGACATTTTTAATTTTATGGAATGAACTTGGTTGGTGAAAGACTCAGTGTAAAATAAAGTAAAAATAGAAAAAACTATACCATACCCCATGTGGGTTTCGAACCTGGGACCCTACCTAACACGTAAGAAAATGTAAAAAATGCAAATTTTTACAAAAACATAAAATAAAAAAAAAATCTGAAATTTAAATCATTAATAACATTTTTATTTACTCATCAATTATGTTTAAAATAGGGTTCTTCCTCTGGCTAATACTAACTTACTGTCCAAATTTCAGTACAATCGGATTTTTCTTTCTTGAGTTATTGTGCTTACAAGAAACGTGACGGACGGACAGACAGACGGACATTTTGAAAGTTGTTCAGAATTCGTTCACACAATGATATGAAAATTTTTTGTCTGCGAGCGATATTTCCTGTTTTAGAAATGTGCCGAAATATGTCGGTGAATTACATTTTAGCATTTTAAAGAAAAAAAATGTATTAAAACTACTTAAACCATTTATTTACATTTAGTCATTCAAACTTTTTTTATTTAATATGAAATTATCTACTTTCTGTATATTGGTACCTTAATCGGGTCACGCTAATGTACTACTCCGGAAAACACTTTAAAACACTCATAATTCGAAAACCAATCAAAACTGACGAAGTATTGAATTACATGATAGGATTCCTAGCATTTTAAGGCAAAAAAATATATTGAAAATACTTAAATTATTTATTGAAATTCAGTCATTCTCCACAATTATTGAACCTTCTAGTTCAACTCTAGAAAAGTTGTACAAGTTTTTTCGAACTCGTTAGTTCTCATCAGTAGAGTATAGAAACATTCATTCATTATTTACAAGCCTATTCTTGATTTATTTTTACAATTAATTATTTTTTATTTATTTGCTTTTATCATGATTAGAGAATATTATTTAGGTATTATGCAAATCACAACTTACACACTTTTTATTTATTATGAAAATACCTACTTTCTATATATTGTTGTCCTAATCTGGTCACGCTAATATACTAGTTAGGTAAATACTTTAAAACACTCATTATTTAAGAACCAATCAAAACAACTACTCTTCTAGCTAATACTGACAAAGTATTGAATTACATGATAGGATTTTTAGCATTTTACAGAATTTTTTTTTTCTTTAATTGATACTACAATCACTATACTGACAAGGATGTAACTACTACGATCTAAATAAATTCACTACTCCCACTCATTGGGGCACTTTACTCTTGAATATTTAAGAGAAATTTCGATTTTTTTAGATTTTCTGGGTCCCAAATTGATTTTATAATTACTACCAACAAATATATGGCTACTACCACATGTTTAAACCTCCTACCCCCACCCCTTCAGGCACTTTACTCTTGAATATTTAAGAAAAATTTCGATTTTCTTAGATTAACCTCGAGATCCTTGTTATCAAATTGATTTTACAATTACAACCAACAACCCAGATAGCATTTTTACATTCAGAGCATGTGCTCGGAACGTACTTTATGTACCATGGAACTAAGAATGAATATTCATTTTGTATTCCGTGTAGATAATCTGAATGTCAGAGAGATGTACAGATGACCGCCTCTCGATATACGAGTAAGATTCCTACAACATACCCATAGACCAAAACGGAACTTGATATGAACCAGAAACGTATATTGATATACTGATAGATACATGAGGTATATAGGAGGAAGGTCCATCCTACATTCACAATGTACACTGCATGTTCACGGTATATGAGTACTGCCTTCGTAGGAATTAAACCGTAGGTGCCTGGTATGTTACACATGGATCATAAATCTATGATGCATGTATATTGTAGGAATGAACATTATGTATCAGTGGCAGTGGCAGCTATGAGTACTTCACTCATGCCATGTATTTTCAGAGTTTAATTATTATAATAATTTATTACTTATTGTAATCATTGATGAGTCGCTGCTTCATTCTGAATATGTTCAGTATGACACAGCGACTCATCTATGATTACAGCAAATAATAAATTATTATAATAATTAAACTCAAGAGAATACATGATATGAGTGAAGTACTTGCATATAATAAATCCAATATCCAATTTTAAAGTTTAATTGTTGCAGTCAATTATTAGGTACTTATTCTAATTTTACACATTTCACATTCCTTGTGAAGAACATTATGTAAGTAAATGTGGAATATATGCACAGAAAATTTGTTTTTACCATTAGTTTTCAACTAAAGTCAAATGTTTTATTCATCAAATTTTATTAAATGGAGCACACAAATGCTAAATAAACTTAAAAAAAAAAACTGTATTTGCTATAACAATACTTTACAAAGGTCCAAGAATATATGTAAAAAAAATAGTTTTACGTTAATAAGTTCTGTTAAAAACCATTTTAAAATGCATCAAACATTTATCACTCTAAAACTTCAGCTTAAAAATCATATTTAACGTGTTATTAATGAAAAAATTCGATGATCATATTACATTACCTTAAAGTTTTATCTATTTCAAATCGCGTTTTAAATTGCCAAGAACAAAACACGATTTTATTTTATTAATTACTTTACATTGTTGTAACAATTAAGTATGCATCTTAAATTATAAAATAGGAAGAGGTATAAATAAAACAGTTGTGTTACTTTAAATATATTTTTATTTTTTGTTACAAAAATGAATTGTAATAATAAAAAACAATTGACAAAAATTTCAATTGAGATTTTTTCTAAGAAAAAACATTTCTTTGCAACTTATGAACTGTCATATTTTACTATAAGGAATTTTTTGTCAGTAAGTAAAAAATAGTAAAAATTGGAGGGCTTACATTTTCAAAACCAGTGTCCAGGTGTTGCCGATGGTGATACTTGTAATTGCGAAAGTCCACTTTTCATTCTCAACACATCATCTGTGATTGATCCTATTGGCTAAATACTTTCTTTTGGCTTTTCCAATTTTTAGGAGAAGGTATTTCCTTCCTGTCTAGAGGAGGAGATACACGTGCTAGTCCAACTATAAAAGAAAATACATTGTATTATATTTGAATGGGTACTTATTTCTCTTTAAAAACTGGCCATGATAAATTTGAAAAATATAAAAACATCTTACAAAGATCTTACAGAAAAAATAAAACTGATCAAACATAAATTAAACAAATTGATATTATCATAAAGAACACGGCAGGCACAAAATAAATGGAAAAGAAGGTACAGTCAAATGGGCTGAAAATGTAGTATGTTGTACTTCATAATATTCTGATCAAAAGTTTTTATGGGCACAATATCTGAAAATTGCCAGTTTTTGAGATATGAAAGGTCAAAGATCAGGAATATCGGTACCCGCTGTCATAGTTGAGAGTATCAAATTATGACAAGGATTTGTTTAACGTTGTTATTCTAATGTGTTTGCACTGACTAGACTAGACAAGCTGTTGATTTGCTGGACGGCGCGAGCATCCTTGTCCTTGTCGCACACCTCGTACCCTCTCCTTTGCTCTCCCCTCATGTACTATGCGACAAAGAGAGAACGAACTGTGTGAGAAGGATGAGAATGCTCACACCGTTTGCGCACTGTCCACTGCTTATACATTACGCTTATGTAGCTTGTATCCTCTATTTATAGAACTCTTTGATAGGAACACACTTTCACTCTCTCACGCACACTAACCAACCCCTCCCCCCCCCCACTACAAACACACACACACACACACACACCCTCACTTTAAAGTAAGCATAGGACCTTAAAAAAATCTCCACCTCATTCATGAAACCTGCGGCATTTCCAGTCGTATGAATGTATGAATATGAATAACAACAACTCGTTGTCACATAATACTCTCAACTATGACATTAGTTGATACCGATATTCCTGATCTTTGACCTTTCAAACTGGCCATTTTCAGACATTCTGCATTTTCAGTCCATTTGACTGTGCCCTCTTTTTCATTTGTTTTGTGCGGTGTCCTTTACCTACAAAACGGAGGTATTTTTTAGGAATTCGGAAATATTTATGCTTGCGATTTTAAATGTACCTCAAGTTTCGAACGTTCACTTGAATGAATTTTAGATGAAAAAGAAAAGTTAATAAAAATCACACATCGATTTAGGCATAAACACTTCATTGCCACATTTGCTGACAATAAATATCCACAATATACTTAAGCTTTTAAGCTTTTAAGCTAAATCGAAGTGTGGGTTTTATTAATTTTTCTTTTTCATATGAAATTCGTTCAAGTGAACATTCGAAATTTCAGGTACTGATTTTAAATGCCTACCAGAGTTATTTAAAGAATAACATTTCTTCTTTCAACTTCTAGTAAGGACAAAATTTCTTGGGAAGTCGACGGCTTCCAATGTGTTCTTCGATATCATTATGTTCATCTGAAGAGAGGTAACGTGCTTTTTGTACATAGTCCTTTGATTTGTTTTTGTTCACTCTGTACATCAGATGTGATCTCTGCCCTTTTCAATTAATTGCAGCTCTTCTATAATCCTCTGAAATAGGTATAAAGCAAATTACTACAAATAAATACATATGACAACTCGTATGTTGTAATCAAATCCAATGGTCGTGATTTGAATAAACAAAAGCTCCTTAATATTGAAATAGATCGAACCTACCTTCTTGAAAATAAGATTTAAACACTCCGTAAAGTGTCCACATGGGTTTTCTCCTGTTTTTCAATGATCAGTCAAATTATTTCCGTTTGAATGGCGACTATCAAGCTTCCTTTTCGTGGAGCGAGACCATTACAAAGACCACCTCATTTTTTTTCCAAAAATCGATACCTACAAACGCCATAATTATTATAACTAATATAGGTAGTATGCTTAGTATAATATGTACAAAGGGATACGCATTAAACTTTAATGTCTAAATATAAAATATCTGCAAATGACAACAAAACTATGTGGTAGTTATATTGTATACAATTGTAAAATACTTACTGCAATGCAATTAATGTATACATGGAATAATTATAATAATAAATCACGGGAAAACAAAAACAAAATGAAATCGACATTTGACAGCACAGCACGATGAGCATGCGCACTAACCTAAGGACCATGGCGCGCATTTAAAAAATTCTACAAGGGGATTGTAATGACATGAAAACGGAAATCTAAATATAAAAGATAAAATGATTAAAATGTAATTAAATTACCATTCTAAGTCTGAACTACCTGCTTAAAAAATGCCGATAGTTACCGAGATAGTTACTAATTAATTGAACACAGTACATAAATTAAAAAAGGGTTATTATTCTTTATTATTTAATATTTCATTCATTATTATTTAATATTTCATATTCATTATTATTTAATATTCGATCACAAATCTAAATTCTGGATTCAAAATTTAAAACATATTTCATATACCTATACAATTTTGAAGAACGATTTAAAACCTATAAAACGTCATACACCGCACAGGGGATGATTATAAATGTACTTAAACCAAATCTATATAGATAGAGAAATATCATAACTATTATTTTTGTAGGTAGGTAGATAGATACTATAAAACTAGCATTGCTGCCTCATCAGTTGTGATGCAGGTTTATTTTTATTAGTTCAAAAATCGAACCAAAATCAGCGTTCGCGTTAAAAGTGCTGAACTTTTGATGATATCGATCCAAATATTTCTACAAAAAATATACCTGTATTATACAGATAAAATCATTGACGAATGTTTATACGATGTACATGAACACATATACGAAGAACGTTCCCTGATACGTGTACATAGTATATGCGACTGTGAACATAAACTTTTCTGTATGTTCCATTCATATCGTATGTATAATCATATTGTATATGTGAAAATATTATTTATATGGGAATGTTGAGGGAACATACATGGCAAGTACAGAATGCAATTAGAACATTGGGAATGCAAAATGTACATTCGTGGAATAATAAATGCTATCTGGGAAAGATATAACTACTATCACGTAAATAAATCTCAATCCTTTCTGACACTTTACTCTTGTACATTTAAGAGAAATTTCGATTTCTTTGGATTTTCTGCGAGATTCTTGAGCCTAAACTGATATATTTTTTTAGACTTTCGTCTAGATTGTTAGAGCCAAATCGATTTTACTACCGCACCTAAATAAACTGTCTTCCCTTCTGGCACTTTATTCTTGTATATTTAAGAGGAACTTCAGTTTTTCTAGATTTGCTTGGAGA
Source organism: Rutpela maculata (assembly GCA_936432065.2). Taxonomy (NCBI): domain Eukaryota; kingdom Metazoa; phylum Arthropoda; class Insecta; order Coleoptera; family Cerambycidae; genus Rutpela; species Rutpela maculata. The sequence goes on from OW386285.2 coordinate 195,521,479, forward strand.
TTTTTACTACTACCACTTAAATAAACCCCCTACTCCCACCTCTTCTGGCACTTTACTCTTGGACATTTCGAAGATATGTCGATTTTCTTAGATTTTCTTTGTGATTCTTGGGTCCAAATCGATTTTACAATTACAACCATCAAAGATATAGATACTACTACCTAAATAAACCCTCAACCCCCCTCCCCTTCTGACAAATTACTTTATTTTTGCATTTAAGAAAAATTTCGATTTTTTTAATTATCTTTGAAATAGTAATAATTTGTTAAAAATTGTCTAATTCATTATTTTTTAAATAATAAAATAAATCTAAATGAAGTCTACATGTACACATGCTTTTACTTTGAATGGATGAAAACCACCCCTAAATTCAGATACTTAATATTTTAAAAAGTATTTTTTAAACGTGGGATACATGTATATTTATGCTTTTAAGATTACTGATTACTAGTGATTACGAATCTGAAGTCAAAATGGAGTCTCCAATGTGGCGGGTCGGAATTTTTTCAAGAGCAAGTGTTTTAAAGGAACAAAAAAAATTAACATCTAGGCAATGCTACTTATTAACGAAAAACATAATTTCTGGAAAAAAAAATCAATCACTAGACAACTATACAATAAACAAATGACATTTCGTTTAAAAAAAAAATGTGAAAATGCGCATTGTTTCGACTATAATAATTTGTTTATTTCTTATTATAGAGAAACAAACAAAAAATCACTTTATAGATTGATTAATTAATCTTGTTCTTTAGAATTTTTAATGGAAGTATCATAGCTTCTAAGATATTTAACATTTAAACTAGAAGAAAATCGAAGTAATCGAGATTCCTCTTAAATCTACAAGAGTAAAAGCGCCTCAAAGAGTGGGGGTAGTGGATTAATTTGGGTGGTAGTAGTTATATCCTTGTCGGTAGTAGGTAATTATAATATCAATTTGGACCCAAGAATATCGCAGAAAATATAAAACCCAGTAAACATTAATGTAACTTTACCTCTCTGAGAGGTAAGATTAATAGAATATTTTTATATAAAATATTTTACATAATTTTACATAGCATATACGTAAAATAATATCATATTTAAGTCAACATATTAACTTAATTACTTATACACAAGTTTACATATTTGCTACATAATTTTACTTAAAAATGTTTACCTACTTCATTTTACGACATCGAACTCATGGAACGCGTCAGTGTCGCACGCCAGTGTAAAATGATGTAAAATCTAACGTTTGTGTTTTTTGATCATTTTTGTGAAAAAGTGTGGATGATGTCTTTTAATAACTTTGATGCAGAAGTGTGAACCATAAAGCGTTGTGACTTCTTTAAATATTATTTTGTTTGGACGTTTTATTAGTGTAGAGGTTAGGTGCAAACATAAACATGCCCTCTTGTTTGCGAATTTGGTGTACATACCTATATTGAAGGTGCAGCACCATTTTCCAGTGAATGACCCAAAAGTAAGTTTGTGTTGTACCATTTTTATAAAGATATTTATTTAAATGAAACGTAATCTTTTTATAGGTTAGAATTATTTCATGGGCAATCGTTATTCTCGACAGACAATTATATCATTACATGGATTTTGTTACACAAAAGCTGTATGTTGGTGCTGCTCCCACATTATTAAGTTCAACTGAATCCAGCGTAAGAAGTTGTAATTCAAGGAAACCTAGATCACAAGCTTTTGCGAAGTAAGTACTATGCATAGGTATGGTTATTGTTTACCGACATCTTATAGCACCTACTTTGTGTTCGTTATTGTATTGTACATATATTTCAAGGTTTTGTATGTGTAAAGTAGGCTAATATTTTCCTGCAATTTTTCTTTTGTCCAAAATTGGCTTAAGCACGTCAAAATAATTCAGAAAAATTAGATCATAACCTTAGGACAACTCCATTGCCCCTTTTTAGGGCATAAAAGGGGTGGTAACCAAAAACTGATAATTTTTTTTTTTAATATCAGAATCGGTTTCAACATGTTAAAAAACAGGATTAGATGGTTCTGATCAAAAGCGCAGCCCCTTTTCTTGTTGTCTTGTAATTAATGATATTGCTTGTATCGCCATTAAAAAAATTAATTTGATCATTATAAAACTACGAAGAAAAGTAAAATTGTCTAAAACTTCATGGTTAATTTTGTTGCAATAAATTAAGACAATTAAGATTTGTCATTATTAAAAATATGCTTCTGGTAGAATTAAATCATCTTGGTAAATGTCCCCGCACATTTTCTTATATCAAATGGCTCTCGGTGAATGTAATAGTATAATATAATTTAATATTTATACAAAAAACGCTTAAGAAACAGTAACAAGTTCGAAAATTGAATCGTTGATTGTTTACTTTTCAGTGGCGTTAATTAACAATTTGTTTATGTTTATGACTGTTAAAGAAACTACTTTTATCATGGGATTCTCACAAGATTGATGCACTCGTCTACAACTTATGCATGAAAAAAGTACTGCTTTACACACTTGTTGCATAAATAAGTAGGTATTTTAAAATTATTTAAAACAATTTTTTGGCAATTATTTAACAAATGCATTTTTTTCATGCTTAACGGCTGCCAATTGGCGTAGAAAACCCCGTTTTTTAAAATTGTTTCTTTTTTGTGATCTTTTGAAGCATTCTAATAATTTTTAATTGTTTAATTCTGAGAAAAAACGTTCTTTATAAAAAATTTAAAATGATTTTAAATAGTTTAAAAAAATTTTGTTAACACCACTGAAGAGTAGGAGAAAAATCTACATTCTAAAACAAATTGTTCTATGACTTGATGCACTTAAACAGTCAACGGTTCAATTTTCGACTTTGTTATTGTTTTTTTGGCGTTGTTATAAACATTTCCACTTGAAATTTGGTGTGATGATTTAATGGGCTTATTTAGCATATTTTTTTATTACATTTTGTAAAAAAATCTCTTAATTTTAGAGCGAAATTCAAAAAACCAGGATATTCTAAGATCTAAGAGGCTTTAAAATTAATCAAGAATATAAACGCTGCGTGAAGTCATTCACTCCTAGTTGCATTTTCATTCCCCTTTTTTTCGGCAGTTATATGCTGCATACTTTTATGTTGAAATACTCCAATAGTTCCCAAATCACCATCTCTGGCAGATTAGACAATCTGATTTTCAATAGCTGGGTTTTAACAGTGTAAACTCAACTTTGAGGCAGACTTTCGGATTGAATGACAGCACTTTGAGCACATCGTTTCATGTTTAAAGCAATACTTCTGAAACTTATCGGATCGACCTCAAATTTTCCATTCCATTGGAAGCGTGTTTTCGTAAAGTTTTGTTAAAATATATACATTATTATTTAAGCTATCATAAATTATTTAATAACTTAACAAATTGATCAAAATAGTTTGCATCTAGTTTTCTTCACAATTTAGTGAAGGGATACAAGCTATATAACCAGATTTACTACATTATACAGGGTGCGCCACTTAAAACTCCCCAGACTTGTAACTTTTTTATTTTCGAAACGATGACCATGTTGGGCACATCAACTTGTAGACATTTTTAAAGCCTTCAAATATCCATACAGACTGATTAATTTTTTTTTGAATGGTTAAGAAAGGAAACTTAATTTCTTTGAATATTTTTTTACCTCACCCTGTACATGGACTGTGTTATTGTTTTCTTATAAAGGTTTTAATTAGCTTCAATTTATGTTATTAAAATAAAAAAACTTAAGAAATAAAAAATTTGCAATTTCCTACTTAGTACATTTTAATATGTTAGTTTTTAAAAATATTTTTTTAAATTTTTTGTTACTGTTTTATTACGCTGAATATTGTTTGTGATATGTCTTTTACGGATAAAGCATAAAATTATTATTTACATTCCTTTCAAAGTAATTAAAAAAAAATATCAGTTTGGAGTGTTTTTAATTCCTTTCTCTAAAACCAAAAAGAATTTCGAATATGACATAATAATATAAATTGAAGCTAATTAAAACCTTTATAAGAAAACATTAATGTAGTTCATGCACAAGGTGACGTAAAAAAATATTCAAGGAAATTAAGATTTCTTTCTTAACAATTTAAAAAAAATTTTTTTTTTTAAATGCTTTAAAAATATCTACAATTTGATGTGCCTTAAAAAATAAGAAAATTACAAGCCTGGGGAGTTTTAAATGGTGCACCACCCCCTATATGAAATAGACTAATATTTCAATTATTTTCACAGGTTGTGTAACTGATGTTCAAATAGCAAATGTCAGAGTGATGAAGGCTGACCAAAGAACGAGTACAATCAGAAACGACCCGAGAAATGCTTAACACTTATTGTAAATACTTAGTTAACTTGAATATAGAATAGTTACACAAAAGACACTAGTATTAATCTCTCCTAAATCAACAGTTAATGAAATAAATTAAATGAAATTTGAGCTTTACTAGGAATGCAAGGCAAGCTAGGTAGGTGGGTATACATCAGTGGAGAAGAAAACATATCGTATAGCTGCTTTCTAAAGAACATATAGGTCACTATCAAGTGGTTGAATATACATACACTGAAAAAAAATGATTTGATTCAAGCATATATTGGTTTATATATACGCAAATAAATGTATTCTTCATATAAAACAAATACATTTGTGGCAAGTAATCAAAAGCTGGTAGTAAATTAATTATTCTTGAAATAAATGTACTTGTTTTATATGAAGAATATATTTATTTGCGTATATATATAAACCAATATATTCTTGAATCAAACCATTTTTTTTTCAGTGTATATGCTACATTATAAAGAGATAAAATTAGTTACCTATGCTTTACATAGCAAGTGGTTGAATATACATATAGGCTACGTCATTTGTTCTATACCGTGAGGTCACAGTGTTACCTCTTCACTATGTAAAAATCATATGCACATGTTGCTGACATTTCGCAGAGTATGCACATATGATTATGCGTCACATTTTACATAGCACGTGACTTCTGTGAAACTTAGTTTACGTAGCATTTACGTATATGCTATATATTTATGTTTGCTGGGAAAAATCGAAATTTCTCTTAAATGTACAAGAGTAAAATGTCAAAAGGGGCAGGAGATTTATTTAGGTGGTAGTAGTTACGTTAGTCGTAGTTGTAATATCAATTTGGGATCAAGAATCTAAAAGAAAATCTAAAAAAAAAAATGAAATTTATCTTAAATTTACAAGAGTAAAGTGAAGCAAGGAGTGGATTCATTTAGCTGGTATTAGTTACATCCTTATTAGTAGTAACTGTAATAGCAATTTGGGCTCTAGAATCCGGAAGAAAATCTAAAAAAAAAATGAAATTTCTCTTAAATTTACATGAGTAAAGTGAACCAAGAAGCGGGGGTAGTGGATTCATTTAGGTGGTAGTAGTTATATCCTTATTGGTAGTAATTGTAATTTTAATCTAGGCCCAAGAATCTCGAAGAAAACCAAAAAAAACGAAATTTCTCTTAAATATACAAGAGTAAAGTGCCAGAAGGGGTAGGGGTAGAGGGTATATTTTGGTGGTATTAGTTACAACCTTGTTAGTAGTAACAGTAATATCAATTTGGGCCCAAAAATCTCGAAGAAAATCTAAAAAAATCGAAATTTCTCTTAAATTCACAAGAGTAAAGGGCCCGAAGGGGTGGGGATAGGGGGTTTATTTAGGTGGTAGTAGTTACATCCCTATTGGTAGTAATTGCAATATTAATTTGGGCCCAAAAATCTCATAGAAAGTCTAAAAAAAACGAAATTTCTCTTAAATTCGCCAGAGTAAAGGGCCCAAAGAGGTGGGGGTAGGGGGTTTATTTAGGTGGTAGTAGTTAAATCCTTGTTAGTAGTAATTGTAGTATTAATTTGGGCCCAAAAATCTCTAAGAAAATTTAAAAAAATCAAAATTTCCCTTAAATTCACAAGTGTAAAGGGCCCGAAGGGGTGGGGGTAGGGGGTTTATTTAAGTGGTAGTAGTTACATCCTTGTTGGTAGTAATTGTGATATTAATTTGGGCCCAAGAATCTCAAAGAAAATCTAAAAAAATCGAATGTCTCTTAAATTCACAAGAGTAAAGGGCCCGAAGGGGTGGGGATAGGGGGTTTATTTAGGTGGTAGTAGTTACATCCTTGTTAGTAGTAATTGTAATATTAATTTGGGACCAAAAATCGTGAAGAAAATCTAAACAAAATCGAAATGTCTCTTAAATTCACAAGAGTAAAGGGCCCGAAGGGGTGGGGATAGGAAGTTTATTTAGGTGGTAGTAGTTACATTCTTGTTAGTAGTAATTGTAATATTAATTTTGGCCCAAAAATCTCGTAGAAAATCTAAAAAAAACAAAATTTGTCTTAAATTCACAAGAGTAAAGGGCCCGAAGGGGTGGGGGTAGGGGGTTTATTTAGGTGGTAGTAGGTGTATCACGTTTGGTAGTAGCAATATATATAGTCATATGTCGAAATTTCTTTTATCAAACAGTTTATTTTTTGAAAAATATTTGGTCAGCAAATTAGGCACTCCCTAATTTTTTTCTTTATAATTAATCATTTCAAGGTTTTATATGCTTTTTATTATTCATAAAATACATTTCATACAGCTTTTACCCTGTCCAGCACCCCAATTCGCTCCTCGGTCCCGAAAATTTCTTATTTTTTTTTTTTCATTTATTTACGACTAATCCGCATTTTTTTTTTATTCAATATGTTCCATTCGTCTAGTACTATTCATATCTACTTCGAAAATTTTCAAAATCGAGCGTACCTTTATTGCACCTTTCCCAAAATTTCTTTCATTAATCGTGTTCTAATACATCAAAGTAACTTATATCAAAAATTCAAGTATTTACCTCAAAATTTTGATTTGTCGACTTATTTAATTGGACTATTTTAAATGTAACTCTTTAAACATATCATACAAAGATTCTAAACAACTATATTTAATTCTAAACAAAGCTCACATATTTTCATCCAATTTGGCTTGTTTTGCTAACTCACAAATTTCCGTAATTTGCGAAATTACGACTTTTCTAAATACAATCGCTTCTTTTAAAGCAGCCATGGTCAAGCTTAAATCAATTAAAAAACACAGGAAAATAAATTAACACAACAAACAAAATAAATACATGTTTTAAAGGTTACAGATACAAACAAAATGACAGTTGTTAGAATTGACAGAATGACAGGACACTAAATAAAATCCCTAGATGACAAAACGTTGAAATATCTCTAGAAAAGGACAAAGTTACAATTTACACGATTTTTACCTACTAAAGTAATGCAATTCCTAAAAAACAACTACAATAAACACTTAAAAAACCACATATAAATAACAAACACAATCAATCAATGAATCATTTTTATTCACCATTTCAGATACAAAAAATGTATATATGGTATGTCAGTGTACAATTACATGTCACATGTCATTTAAAAACATTAAAAATGTACATAAAAAAGGGGAAAAATATGTGTCTACATTACAATAAGTAAAACTGTCCTTAATGTATAAGGACATCAAGTATTATACATACATACAAGAAAGAGATACAAATCTACATATAAACCGAATAATATAGATAGATAGATAGATAGATAATCTTTATTTCTCCATTGAAGAAAATATACATATATGCATACAAAAAACAATGCAGAAAAAGGTCAAAAAAAGTACGTAACACAAAACATAACATAGAAAATACAAAAGAGCAAAAAAAAAACTACAAATTTAAAGCTCGTTAACACACAACCCGAAGCAAAAATTAACACGATAGCACGAATTCAACACTAAAGTTTGTTTACAAATTTCAAAGCCAAGCCAACGCTGTCTTTAAATGAACTGTAATAAAACTGAAAAACCATCCAAAGGACTGTTTCTAATGTGGCTCAAGGTCCAAATGAATTGTCTTGTAAATTTCTTAATAATAACAATAATGAAGGACCACCTATTTGAGCTAACAGGAAAGCATGTTTGACCTACCTTGTAATCCCTTACTTTTACATGAAAGTGTCCAGGATGCCAAGGGTTATGTCGTTGGAAAATCGTTCACAGGTCAAGGAGCTCTAGAGCTAGCTGTATTCACGTTAATTAGCTGGATATGTGTCCAACACAATAGATTTAGTTATAGGGAACTAAACTGGATCGAATCGCTTATAAAATTGCTGAACTAGCATTCCACACCATTGACTACATGACCACTCATAATGAGTTTTCAAGACGAACTGTCAGATTCACAAACTCTCTCTCAGGCACTGGTTTTTGGCGGCAAGGCATTCCATTGGTCGATGCAACTGTCATGCTCAATAAAGTGGCGCATTTTCTTTTTAAATATCTATTTCGTGAACTCGAAACGGAAACATATTATTCATAGGGTCAATAACAAGACGTCGATCGAAGCGTGTCGACTAACACAACGTGTTGAAAAATCTTCTTGAAAGGAAGAACAACATATGACACTCGTCATATTATGGCTTCATTGGGAAAAATTTGTACATCAATTTTGTAGTAGTACAAGTTCTTTACTCTCAGACATCTACAATGCATCTTTTTCTCAAGGGATTTTTCCGGATTCATTAAAACTAGCAGTAGTAATCCCCTTATTTAAAAAAGGAGATCCAGATCAAATGGGAAATTATCGACCAGTAAGTATGCTGTCGGTTTTCTCAAAAATATTGGAGACTCTCATGTATAACAGACTTCTTGCTTTTTTAAACAGATTTAATTTCTTTCACAAATTTCAACATGGTTTCAGAAAAAGTAAATCAACAACTACAGCTCTTGTTAATTTTGTCGATGGTGTGTTGAATGCTTTGGATGATCAGGAGTCCGTTTGTGGCCTGTTCCTTGATTTATCCAAGGCATTCGACACTCTAAATCATACTTGTCTATTGAATAAATTAGAGAGAATAGGAATCCGAGGGGCTAGCTTACATTGGTTTGCATCTTACTTGAAAAATAGAAAACAAAAAACCCGTATATATAAGGACATGAATAAATATGAATCAGATGTGCTAAACTTTAATTATGGTGTACCGCAAGGAAGCGTCTTGGGTCCGCTTCTTTTTATAATTTTTTTGAATGACTTAGTAAATGCTATAAGTGACGAAGCAAAAGTAAACGTTGTAAATTACGCTGACGATACCAATTTAATAATAAGGGGCAAAACTCTCACAGAATACAAGCAAACTGCTACTCAGACATGGGAAAACTTAAAAGATTGGTTTTCTGCAAATCAATTGATCTTAAACGAATCTAAATCAACATGTGTCATTTTTAAAACTCACAAATCAACAATTGAAACTCCTAACTGTTTTACTAATGAAATACCCATTCCTACTTCAAACAGTGCTAGATTGCTAGGCGTGGTAATGGATAGCAATTGTAAATGGGGTGACCACATCGAGGATCTTCTAAGAAAATTAAATAAAAGCTGCTATGCTTTAAGAATCCTATCACGTACATTTAACACAGATACTCTGAAAACAGTATATTATGCTAACTTTTATTCTACTGTTAAGTACGGAATTGAAACTTGGGGTGGTTCCACTGACATATACAAGTGCAAAAAAGAGCTATGCGAATAATTTTCAAAAAAAAGTTTAATGAGACCTGTAGGGGGTGTTTCAAAGAAAATTCCATGCTCACAGTGCCAGGCATATATATCTATTCTTGCCTAATGTATCTAAAAAATAACAAAGGCGACTTTAAACCATCCCAATTTAGTCATTATTATGAAACCAGGAATAAAGATAATTATACATTTCCCAAGCACCGTCTAACTCTCACTGAGAAGGGACCCTATTATGCAGCAATAAAATTTTTTAATAATCTGCCTACAGGCCTCAAAGACAATTTTCATCTTAACTGTTTCAAGAAGCAAGCTTTCGAGTATATATGTGATATCGAGCCTTACTCTATTCAAGAATTTTTAAATTTTAAATTGTAATGTAATGTTCTTTTGTGTATTTTATATATTTATTTATGTAACTCTTTGGTTGTGCTGAAATTTTATGTTTTTTACATCTATATTTTTTATTAATTATGAGCTTTGTTTGTTTGACTGACCTGTTTTATACATTTGTATGTCTGATGAAACGGAATAAACTTACTTACTTACTTACTTACTTACTTACTATTGGTTACGTTAACAACCAAATGGCCATCGATCGAAGTCCTTCAGCCAGTGTGATTCATATATATGTGTCTGGTTAATTACATTACTTAATATGTAATATGATGTGAATAAATACATTTCATGTGTAAAAAAAAATTACAGAATTTTTATATAAATGTACTATAATATATATTCAGTTTTCCAGTGCCAGGGGCGAGAGAATTTCTTGGAGTGTTCTTATAGGATGTTTGTATTTAGGCCTATTTTCTGTTCTCGGTATTAAAAGTGGTTTTAGATATTCCATGTTATGTGCTTTTTTGGCTTTGGTAGAAAGTATTGGCAACCTTTGGTTGATCGGAAGAATTTTAGTTTTGTTGTATAGTAAGGTATTCAATGGGTGGTGGAGTGGATTCTCAGGATGGCAAATTTTTGTGATAACTCTAAGAGAGGATGTTTCGGCGACTTGAATCTTTTTTAAGGCAGGTTTTCTACAGTTTAAATAAATTGGGTGTCCATATTCATTGATTGGTCTGCAAGTTGATTTATAGATTTTGGAAGCAGCAGACATTTGATGCCTTTGTTTTTGTGTGTTAATGTCCTGAAGTGTTGTACTTGTATCAGACTACCTGCTCTAACATTGTTGTTAACTATGTTTCCATCTCGTTGTATAATGTCCCAGTTCCTATAGTTTGTGTTTGAGTCTGGCTTAGTTTTACTTTCTACAAATATGGTGGAGTCAAATTAGGATTTTAATGTGAATTGTCTGGTCAGGGCGGTTTTTTTGTTTTAACATATTCAGTGGGTCAACTATAGTCCACAGTTCAGTTTCGCAGTTTCTGCGAGGTCGGCGTATTGTTTATTTAAACAATTTAATTTTTTAGACCGTGTTTTTCATCGGTTTTCTTTGAATATCTCGAAATCTATAAGTCCTATAGAAGACAATAAAGAGAAGGAAAATGTTCGCTATGAGTTGTGGAATAAAAATACATAAATATAATTCTTTACAATTGTTATTATTATTTAAAAAAAATTGAACATTGCAAAATTATGCGTTTTTAAATGAATTGCTGTTATTTCAAAAATAAAGGATAATTTTCAATGAAATTTTGAAAAAATATAGTTCCTACAAAGTACAATCACAGCTTAAAATTTCAAATCTAAATGATTATTAAAACGGGTCAAATATACAATTGTTGCTAAAACTTTGCACCCTTGTGAAATCCTGCCATCAAATCCGAGAAATATGTACGATGGCTCAAATTGTAGCTTTTTATAAGTACTTTAAGATCACGAAGGAAAAAATTTTTTTTTCAGAATTTAAACCGGTTTTATTGCATTTGTTTATAATTTTCGAAATTTTAATAATAAACAAATTCAAATAACTATGTTTTTTTATGAAATCAAAATCGGAAAACGGCTTATGAAAGTAGATTAAATAAGCCTTCTTTCAAAAAAAAATTTAATGCTCTGCTTGCATTTGGAGCTGAGATACGTTGGTTTTTGCGTATCGATCACTTATAAATAAACAAATTGATATTTCATCTTAAAATTCGGGCTGTTTATTCCCCAGTGCTTATATTTTTGTCCCAGCTAGTTGAAAATAATCTAGAACTATATTTTTCAAAATTGCATCTAATAAAACATATTTGAAATCATATGTGAGGCGGAAAGCAAAAAGGGACCTCTTGTCGGCAAATTCCAGTTTTAGTTATTGATATTAAATGAATTAAGCTTTAATTCCGAACAATTTGGTGCAAAAATCATATCTCGTATGTTTTTTTTTGTGTCAGTTACTAGTGCGTTTATGAAAAGAGACCTCTTGTCGGTCCCATGTTATTTCTCCATAAGCGACAAGAGGTACCTTTTCCAGGGCTGAACATCGACTGCTTTATCGATTATTTTAAGTGTCTCATCCAATTATATCGGTTTTGTAATCGATTACAACTTGTAAAGGTAATAAATCGCAAAAATCCGAAAATCGATTATTTTGACCCAAACCACTAATTCGACTGTACTGAAAAATTGACAACGCCGACAAGAGGTCCCTTTTTGCTTTCCGCCTCACATATCATAATTCGCGGTTGACAGGTAATATTTCCCTCTCCCACTCATCGTATTTTGCAAACGAGGTAACTAAGACAACTAATGCAATATCTCTCTCGATATCCACCTTACCGAGACATATATTTTTTAATTAATCGTCTCTTTTCGTAACTTTTGATTATTTCATTTAATTTAACGTGAAATAATTTGTCTAATTTTTTTTTTGAAATTGCAGTGAATTTTTAATTTATTTATTTTTTGTTTTATTGGAATGTTCTTTCTTTTAAATCTTGTTTTTGCGTAGATTCCTTATAGTTTACTTCAACTTAACGTAAAACAAATTGTTTAGCTTTTGTTTATAAAAAAATGCAATACATTTTTTGTTGCTATAGTTTTTGTCGTCTTTTTTTAATCACCTGCTTTGTGCATAGATTTCGATTGTTCACTTTAATTGAACGCAAAATAATTTGGTTAGCTTTTGTTCATAAAAAATGCAATAAATGTTTTTTAAATTTGTGTAGGTTGCACACTGTTTTAAAAATCTTCGAAGGGGCTTTGTTTATTTAAGGAGGCCGTTGTTGGACGTCGAAAGTTGAAACGTTAATAGAGCTACTAAAAGTTCGCAAGTCGGAATCTTTAATAAAGTCACTTAACAGTTAATTTTATCTAGTGATATACGCATTAAAAAGAAAACCAACCTAACTAGAACTAACTTTAAGTCCATGAACAAAATTTTTGTAAAATTTTTAATATCACTGATACAATAATAAAAAATTTCTGCAATCTAGCTTTAAATCCGAAACATTCGTATTCTGAGCTAGTCATCAAATAAAAAATCGAATCAAATAAAAAATCGAATCAAATCAAAAATAAATTTATTTTAAATTATATATAACATATTGTCCTCCCGAGCACTTTTTCCGAGCCACCCAGACATCCCCTATACGAATCGTCGTGCCAATTGAAAGGCTGGACGGAGCAAGGCCAGATCGGATTAAATATGAAATTAAATTATAAACACAATATTCTTTCGCAGGATAGGCGAACTAAAAAGTTTATAAGATAAAACATGTGAAAAAAATAAAATAATTGGTACATACAATGCAAAAGACGCTAGTATAAATAAAATATCGCAGTTATATATGGTTGATTCGTGCGGGAAAATTACTAACCAAAAAACCTGTTCCAAACAATGCAGCAAAAGCGAGCTGTTATGCCAGACAACACACTTTAGGGTTTAAAATATTTGTGTTCCTGAAACTTTTGATACCCAAAGAAATATTGTGACCTTTTCAAAATAAGTCAAACCATTAGCGATTACGTTAAAATCAGAAACTCATCAGATATGTGTTACATCTTATATTACAGTTTTACACATTGTTTAGTCGTTTAAATAAACATTTTGCGGTAAAATTTTCCAACAAGTCTTAGTTTAATAAAGAGCACATATTTCACTCACTGTCTTTAGAATGTATGCAATATTAAATTACAATTCTTAAATTATACAAAAAGGGCCATTATTAATAATTTCGAATGTTGTTTCATAAATCTAGTTTTATTCTAAATTTTATTGCAAACGATTTGGATTTTTATTTTTTGTGATGGGATTACTAGTACCGAAAATAGAAAGACTTTAATGCTGCAACATTAATTATTTAAATTTCATATGAAGCAACAATAAGGTGTAATCCAAAACTTCTCATTGCATGTTATTACATCAAAAATAAACTAAAACAGTACAATTCCTGCAGCAGAAGAATCCTTTAATTACCTTTATTTTTATCCTTAATTTGACTCCAAACAATAACTCGTAACAGAAATTAATTAGTTTTTTTCTATAGATTATTTTTGTGCCCAATTAACCATAGATGCATTTATTTCATTTATCTTTGTGTCTTTGCAAATTATATTTTCTATAATTAGTTTGACTTAACATTGTAAGTATTAATTCTTAAAAACTATATTAAAAATAAGATATTTTTAATGAATTACAAAATTATCTTAGCAATTTTTGTCTCTTACGTGAATTTTCATAACAATTATTATCGTCACTCCGTGTAGAATCTGGATCATCACTCGCACCACTATCAAACAGATAATCTTTCTCACTTTCATACCCACAATTGCTTTTTTAGCCGTTTTAATAAATATTTTGATCTAAAATTTTAAATGGTGACTACTCTATAAGAATCACATTCTTCTTAAATATCATTGAACATCCATTATTTTTGAAAGAACAATCATTGGTTTAAAAACGTCTAATTTTGTTATATTTATTTTATTTTTTTTTTTTGGAATAACGTTATAGTTTATGTACTTTTGTTGTATAACGTTTTCTTTTGCTGATTTCCATAGGACCTATAGATTTCGAAATATTCGAAGAAAACTAATGGAAAACACGGTATATAAATTAAATTGTTATTGTTCTCTTTCCAATAAAACAGAAATAAAGGAATTAAAAATTCACTGCAATTTCAAAAAAAAATTAAACAAATTATTTCACGTTAAATTAAATGAAATCATCAAAATTTGGGAAAAGACACGGTTAATTAAAAAATATATATCTCGGTAAGATGGAAATTGAGAGAGATATTGCATTAGTTGTCTTAGTTACCTAGTTTGCGAAATACGATGAGTGGGAGAGGGAAATATTACCTTCAACCGCGAATTATGATATGATTTCAAAGACGTTTCATTAGATGCAATTTTGAAAAATGTAGTTCTAGATTATTTTCAACTAGCTGGGACAAAAATATAAGCACTGGGGAATAATCAGCCTGAATTTTAAGATGAAATATCAATTTGTTTATTTATAAGTGATCGAAACGCATAAACCAACGTATCTCAGCTCCAAATGCAAGCAGAGCATTAAATTTTTTTTGGAAGATGGCTTATTTAATCTACTTTCATAAGACGTTTTCCGATTTTGATTTCATAAAAAAACCAAAGAGTTATTTGAATTTGTTTATTATTAAAATTTCGAAAATTATAAACAAATGCAATAAAAACGGTTTAAATTTTGAAAAAAAAATTTTTTCCTTCGTGATTTTAAAGTACTTATAAAAAGCTACAATTTGAGCCATCGTACATATTTCTCGGATTTGATGGCAGGATTTCACAAGGGTGCAAAGTTTTAGCAACAATTGTATATTTAACCCGTTTTAATAATCATTTAGATTTGAAATTTTAAGCTGTGATTGTACTTTGTAAGAACTATATTTTTCCAAAATTTCATTGAAAATTATCCTTTATTTTTGAAATAACAGCAATTCGTTTAAAAACGCATAATTTTGCAATGTTCAATTTTTTTTAAATAATAATAACAATTGTAAAGAATTATAGTTTATGTATTTTTGTTCCACAACTCATAACGAACATTTTCCTTCTCTTTGTTGTTTTCCATAGGACTTATAGATTTCGAGATATTCAAAGATAACCGATGAAAAACACGGTCTAAAAAATTAAATTGTTTAAATAAACAATACGCCGACCTCGCAGAAACTGCAAAACTGAAATGTGAACTATAGTTGACCCAGTGAACACGTTAAAACAAAAAAACCGCCCTGACCAGACAATTCACATTGCGAATTTTTCAGTCCTAATTTGACTCCACTAATAAGGCACAATTAGATAGATAGATAGATAGATAGATAGATAGATAGATAGATAGATAGATAGATAATTCTTTATTAGTTCCTTAACAAGGAAAGTTACATATAAAAACCCAATCGGGTGTGGAACATGTCACAATGAAACAAAAACATTCTTACAACTAAACATATTTGTATATATAAAAGAAAGATAATATCATTATATCTAACACTGAAAAAGACATTTAAAAACACAAATCATAATAACTAATAAAAACTCATGAAAAATAGTATATTTTACTTAAATTTGTTATCCATTATTCTACCTACTTCACTGTCATCATAAAATTCTTGTAATGTATAATAAGGTTTATTGAAAAGATAGTTTTTTAATAAAATTTTGAGTTTGTTCTTTTGGAGACTTCTAAAATTTATTGGGAATTTATTATATACTTTTATTATACTAAACTGTACATTTCTTTGAATATATGCATATTTACATCTATCCGCTATTAAATCATTTTTCAGTCTTGTATTGTACTCATGTTTTCTGTCACAGTCCTCAAAAAAATCCTTATTTTCACTAACAAATATCACAGATTCATAAACATACATAGCTATTATTGTTAAAACTTTTTTAGTAATAAAAACTTCTTTGCAACTATCAGTTTGCTTCATATTGTATAAGGCTCTTAAACACTTTTTTTGTAATATTAAAATTCTTTGTACATCACTAGAATTTCCCCAAAAAATGATTCCATATCTAATTCTTGAATGAATGTAAGCATGATATGCAGAGAGCGCAGCTTCTGTACTGACATTATTTTTTATTACCCGCAGTGCATATGAATATCTTGCAATATTTTGAGCTAGTGAGTCAATATGCAGCTTCCAGTCTAATCTCCTATCTATATTAACACCCAAGAATAAAACACGCTCACTTGATACAACTTGGTCGTTTTTATAGTGTATAGTTAAACTTTCCTGATTTCTATTGCCAAAAAGTAATGATTGTGTTTTTCCAACATTGAGTAAAAGATCATTTGCAGAAAAATATTCCTTTAACTGGCAGAAGGACTTCGGTCGATAGCCATTTGGTTTTACCAATAAAGTACTTTATTATTATTATTATTATTCCTTTAATGAGTTCACTGTATTTACGACTTTTTGTAATAAGATATTTTGATCTTTTTCACTAAAAATAAGTGTAGTATCATCGGCATATAAAACCATATAATCATTTGATACAGTTGGTAATTCATTGGTGTAAATTATGTAGAATAGAGGTCCTAAAATTGAACCTTGCGGTACACCTTTTTTTATTCGAACTTTTTCTGATTTAAGTAACTTTCCATCTTTATCAGTTTCTCCCACATACTGCATTCGATTTGCTAGATATGATTTTACAAGCTGTAATGAAATACCTCTTACTCCATAAATTTCCAGTTTTTTGCAAAGAAGTTCATGATTTACTGAGTCGAAAGCCTTTGATAAATCTATACACATTGCCAACGTCACATTATCATTATTTAATGAATTTAATACTTTGGATATAGCTTGATATATTGCACGAACCGTTGACCTATTTCTTCTAAATCCATTTTGTTGTTCTGATAATATACAATTTTTTTCGAAAAATGATATAAATCTGTTATAAATAATTTTCTCAAATATTTTGTTTATATTTGATAGAACTGACACCGGCCTGTAATTCTTTTCGTCATCTTTTTCCCCTTTTTTATGTAATGCTTTTATCTGTGCTATTTTTAACGAATCCGGAAATACACCTGTAGTTAAAGAAAGATTAATAATATGAGACAAAGGACATGAAATAATTTCAGCACACTCTTTTAATAATGAAACATGAATTTGATCTTCTCCTACTGATTTCTTATTTTTTAAATCCCTTATACATTCTAAAACTTCCAATGGATTTGTTGGATTCATAAAAATTGATTTTTCACATCTTACAACTGTTTCTAGATTAACATCATTATTTTCATTTACAGTTGGACATGCATTAACAAAGTATTCATTCAATTTATTAAGGGTTAAAAGTGAGTCTTCATATTTCTCTGAGAAATTATCTAACATAGTAGTTGTTTTATTTTCCTCTGTAATCTGTCGAACTAATGTTCGATTAATATCGTAGTTTTCTATTGTGTTGTTTATAATATATTTTTTTGGAATATAGCTGTTAATATTTGTGCAAAGTATATTACCTTGAGAGTTGAATTTGCCCATTATTAACTCCAGTGATTGTTTCAGTTGGGGAATTAAAATCGTTTAGTTCCATGTCGAACATTAATATATACACCTTGTTATTTCCTGTGAAAGTGACAGACTTTTCTACATTAAATTCAGTAATGAAGTGTTTTCTTAATTTACTAATTAGTTCTTCTCTGTTAACATTCTTTGGTTTATTCAGTTTGTTTATATAGGTATCTTTTATCTTGTATGTCTTGAATTTCAATTTTAAATTTAATGTATATTCTGTTAGTGATTTGTCTTTTAGTTTTTGATTATTGTGTCATGAATTATCATTGGGGAGTGTATTCTAGTATTTTTCTTGGTATTTGATGGGATGTTGAGGGACCTTTGGTCAATTTGTGTAAGGAAATAGTCTTGATTGGATATATAATAATATTTTATGAAATTATATTGACATACATATTATTAATTAAATCTGACAATAGCATACTTAAATTACTAAACAATAATATACCATAGTAAGCACAACTAGTGCATATTACTATTCACCAACAGTATTGTTGCTAATTTCATGTGATTTCTTATTTATTGTCTTTACTGGAATATTGGGATACCGTGTATAGGCTTTATGGGACGGTTGGAACATTTGAACGGCAACCTGGTATTCCTCTGAGCCGCATGAGTTGCATTTGGGTGGGAGTTTGCTCTTACATTTACTAGTGGCATGTTTTTGTCCACATTTTAAGCACATTACTGGTGTCTGACATTGTTCGTTGGTATGCGTAAATTCCAGGCATTTGCTGTAAGGGAGAGGTGCTGGCGGGGGTGGAGTACTGGGGTAAGCCGAGTAATGTCTGCTTTTATAAAATACTCCTCCATTTAGCAGTTTTTCGTAACTTTTTATGTTGTCCGTAATTATTCTTATCATATGTGTTGCCTTGTCGTTGGCTTTAGCAATAATCCGTTTGCAGTATTTATGCTGTATATTTAAATTGTTCAAGTGTTCACTCATTTATGTATCAGAAATATATAGTTCTACTGAGACACATGAGTAGGACTGAATGGGGATAAATTTTGACTGTGAACTATTGTAGGGTGATGTCTCGGAATAAGTGGTGATTCTTTTGTTGTTTTGTAAAACTTTTAAAGTGCTATTAATTATTACTTTCGGGGTATCAGTTTTAAGTAGAAATCCTTTTTTCGTTTGTAGGATTACATCTGTGTTGGAGGGCCTAACGGATTCCCATATATCTGCCATTTGTATTCTGTTCATTTCTGATTCTGTGTTGATGTAAAATAAATTATTAAATTTCTTGTTTGTAGTTTCCTTCATGTTAGAGTAATTCTTGTGTTTATTTGTATAGTTTTTATGTGTGTTTTGATGATTCATTCTTTCAGGTTGTCTTGAACTTGAAGCTATTGAGGTTGTGGGATTTTCTACGTTTTGTGGCTTTTTTGTAAAGGTGTGTTTTTGGTTGTTTCCGTATCTTTAATGACTTTTTTTGTAGTTCCAATAATTTCTCTTATCTGATCATCACTCATAATTTGTATAGTTTCTCATAACTCCTATTGATTGAATTTCCCTTTTCTTGCTGCAGTTTGTACATTATCTTTTTCCAACCAATCCATTGAATCACCATCACTGGTCCCTTGCATGATTTTCTGTTTATTTTCGCTTTATTTACAATAAAAACAACTTTAGAAGATCTCAAAAACCTTATTGCATGGTTTACTTAACAAGAAAAATACACCCAGTTTTGTAGTATTAGGCTATGAATTACCACAGATTGGTGCTTATAGGCAAGAGCATAAAAACCAAGCAGATATACTACAACTTGAAAGGGTAAAAGAACTTAGAAAATATCAAACAAATTACCAATCACGTTACGTGCCAAAGGTAGCAGTAACGCCTGTTGTATATAAGGTGGGAGATATGGTAATGGCAAAAATGAGCAGGCAGGATCACACATTCACACCATCGCGGGAGTGGACCACATAAAGTTTTAAAGAGGTTAGCAAATGAAGTATACCTCATTCATAAAGGCACAACTTCGACACAATTACATGTCGATGCCATCAGACCAGCACCTAAAGGGGACCCTGACACTGAATTAGAATTATCTGATGAACAAGAAGATAGTTCGGATGAAGCCCATTTTAATGACGACACTTCCCCATCAGATGATCGCGCCCAGGTCAGAGCAACGAAGCGATACCACACTAGTTTAAATAAATGTTCCCGCAGATGCTCAAGATGAGCCAAATGTAATAAGTCAGAACCCCGATGATGCTCGAGACGAACCAGACATAGAAGAGTCTCTAAATATTTCCGAGGACGACTACGGCTGATTGCCGTTTAATTTTTAATTTTTTTTTCTATTTTCAAAATCCTATGTAGGAATTTAATCCTTATACGGATAAATTGGCAATTTAATCTATCTTACGAAGACCCCTTTCAACCATTATAAGTTGACAAAATTCATGTTAAGGAATTTTTCCCCAATGAAGCCATATAATGAGCCCATATGCAGTTTTTCCAAGAAAGAAGATTAACAAGAGCGAAGACGTGAGTGCAACGAATTAGTGAAAGTGGACGCTAAACAAAATGTGCTACGCTTCGCTTCGTATCACGTCGTGAGTGTCATGATCGTTGATAAAAATGTTGTATCAATTGGCGAATATTGTTTCTGAAAAATGTGTGTAATTATTACCACTTAAGTTAGATAGGCGAATCAGCCATTAACCCAATTAAAGCAAACACCCTAAACATCTGAACCATGAATCAGATCAACAAATAAATACATACAAGTGTATCGAATTAAAGGCAATCGATTGGTATAAAAGATTCAACCAAAGAAGGGGAGTTTTGTAGAACCTTCCAGAATCGACCTAAGTCGAAACCAAAATAAAAATTCGACTGAGGCAAAAATTTAATTCAAGGACATTTTCAAGAGTCTGAGAGACTTGAGAGCCGCAAACTAGTCCAAAAGTTCGATGAGTTTGATAAGACATTAGGCACAACCGGGTAAAAATTTGAAGAAACACCTAATTTTTACTTAGGAAAATATATTTTGGTCCAGGATATGAGAGTGGAAGTATATAGTGGTCATGGAAAAATGAATCACATAGTTTTTTAAAAGTTCGCCAAAAAAGTACTTTGAAAATATTTAAAATATTTTCAATTTTAATTCCTCTGCCGAAGATATTGACCATGGAGGTACAGTCATTATATACCTTGCTCTAAAGGCTGACTATAAAATTTTAATAAGGCAATGTATAAAAAAGGCGAAACCGACGAATTTGGCAAAAGCAGCATAGCACCTATAAGCAAAAAATCAATGAAAATGCACAGGGCTGGTTTCTCACATAAAACAAGTTTGTATTCACCCAACGACTCGTAATTTGGTCGAATGTGTTGGGTGGTCAATACAAAGCGATGGTAGGAAAGCCAATAGCAGGACTTTTCAAATAATAAAGTTATAGAGAAAACCGCCTTGTGCACAAAGGACTCAAAAGTCCATTTTGCCCAAAAGTCATTCGGAGGCGAGTCGCTGTCAATTTTCCTGTATCGAACCTGCATGGGGACAAGTACGTCCTAAGTCTGGCCGAAAGCTTTGAGTGAAAAGTTATACCAAGAGGCGCAACCGTGTACTGAAGACCGTAGCCAGCGCAGGGTCTGATATACAGTACGGTGCCACCGGCATTGAGGTCTAGATCTTATTATTCAGTTCCACGTCGCCTGAATCGTCACTTTTGATAAACAAGGCTTAGGAGATTTGTATATACGCCAGAGGCGGCTCTCATATAGACAATATTATTATACTATACTGAAACATTCAGAAAAACGACGAAATGATGAAATATTCATCATTGCCAGGCTACATTGTATTTTTAAAATTAACCTAAAAACGGTAATGATTCTTACAAAAACATGTACATACCCAGCAAATAAAAAACAATTTTGAACAAAACACATACCTTCCTCTTCTGTTTAGTATGTGTGGCGTGTTTATTATGTTTATTTTCATGACAATTAAATATAAAACCCAATGAGCTGCTGGCAACATAAAACATTTCTTTTCCAGTAAAATAAACCATTTTTATATAATATTAAATCATACATAACAAAGAAAATTAAGGATTAATGGCATAAAACTGCCATGTACCGTGTGCATCACAAATGCGCACAACGTGATAAAGTGAATTTTATTACTTTCACATCCAGTGGAAGTATAGTAACGGTAAAAAAATTTAAAATTTTTTTTATTGTTCAAATAGGCTTAGAATGTCATAAGACGCCGCCGAGATTTTAAGTTTGAGCAAGAAAAAAATTTCTATCCAACTTTTTTGTGCGCATGTTTACTCTGGAACCATCAAAGATATTGACTTGAAATTTGATACACTTATGTATTTTAACGAGTCCTGGAACTAGATTATATTTTCATCTTAATTCCATTGAAGGGTTGGGGGAAAAATTGGGATAAATGGGGGTAAATAGGTAAATCAAGCAGGTAAGAGTCCATGAAATTGGTATTTAGTATATATAAGAGAATCTAAGGTCTTAAAACATTACCCCCATTACCACCCCCACCCCAATATTAAAGGGGGGGGGGGGGCGGAAAAAATAAAATTGTGAGTTAGTGTGTGTACAAGAACCAAAGGCCTCAACATATTTTTTTACTTCATTCGCCCCCTCTACCACCCCCTTCCACTACCCCCACCCCCACTACCGATGTGGCATATCGTTTTATAGGTTTTTGGGGTAGGCGATTTCAAATAATATGTTATTAAAGTTTCATAAACAATAATTTTCACATAGTGGAGTGCAAATATAGTTTCAACATTTTTTTCGTTGTGAGACTTGGATAGAAAATATGGATGTGGAATTTTTGAGGTTTATAAGCAGGTTGCTAAATTGATACCAGTGTTTCAAGGATAGATGAGGAGATAACAACTCGTCCTTGCGTTAGTGTCTAGCTTCTACAATTTTCCATTAAAATACCATGAAACCTGTTCGGTGTTTATAGATCTTTTATTATTTCCTTTATTCTTTAATAAGTGGGTTACCTCGAGTAGTATATGGATGTGCAGTGGATTTCCTCGAGTACTATGGATGCGCGGTGGCTTTCCTCGAGTACTATAGATGCGCAGTAGGTTACTACAAGTAATATGGATGCGCAGTAGATTTCCTCGAATAAGATGGATGCGCAATGGGTTACCTCGAGTAGTATGGATGCGCAGTGGGTTTTCTCGAGTAAAATGGATGTGCAGTAGGTTACCTCAAGTAGTATGGATGCGCTTTGGGTTTCCTCGAGTAACATGGATGCGTGGAGGGTTACCTCGAGTAATTTGGATGCGAAGTTGGTTATCTCGGGTGGTAAGGATGCACAGTAGGTTTCCTCGAGTATAATGGATGCGCAGTGGCTTTCCTCGAATACTATTGATGTGCAGTAGATTACCTATATGGATACGCAGTGGATTTCCTCGAGTAAAATGGATGCGCAGTGGGTTTTCTAAAAGAAAGTGCTTGAAGTAGAATACGTCCACCATGTAGTCCACGGCACATTATGATTTTTTATATTTCTGTCATGCCATTTTCTACGTATTACTCCCACTTCCAGTGTAAGTGTGGTAATGCAAAAAAAAAATTGGAAACTTTTATTGTTCAAATAGATTTAGAATGTTATGACATGTCGAGATTTTAAGTTTAAGCAAAAAATAATGTCTATCTTGTCGGTCTGGGACGTTTTGGGCGCACGATTACTCTGGAACCGTTTAAGATATTGACTTGAAATTTGGTATTTTAACGAGATCTGGAACTAGGTTACATTTTGATCTTATTCCGTTAAAGGATTGAGTGGTAAATAGGGATAAATGGTAAATAGATAAATTAAGCAAGTAAGAGTCCATAAAATTGGTATTTAGTTTATTATTATATAAAAGAAGTTAAGGTCTCAGAAGAATTTTTGGCATTAACTACCCCCATTATCACCCCCATGCAATTATTAAAGGAGGTGAAAAAAAAATTGTGATTTAGTGTGTGTACAGGAACCAAAGGCCTCAAATAATTTTTCACTTCAGCCACCTGCCTACCACCTCCTACCCCCACCCCAACCCCCTCTATCGATGTGGCATATCGTTTTTTGGTTTTTGGGGTAGACGATTTCAAATAGAAAATTCCATAAACAATTATTTCCACGTGGTGGAGTGCAAATATTGTATTTTCATTGTGAGATTTGGATAGGAAATCTGGATGTGGAAGTAGTAATTTCTTGGGCTGCGGCTGTCATTTTAAAATGTTAAAACCGCTGCCCAAAAGGAATCACTACTTCCACATCCTGATGTTCTATTCAAGTCTCTTAGAACGAAAAATATTTTGATATTATATTTGCACTCTACAATGTGGAAATAATTGTTTATAGAACTTTAATAATATAATATTTGAAATCGCCTACCCCAAAAACTCATAAAGCGATATGCCACATCGGTAGTGGGGGAGGGGGTGGATAAAGTAAAAAAATGTTTGAAGCCTTTGGTTCTTGTACACACACACTAACCCGCAATTTTATTTTTCCCACCCCCTTTAATAATGGGAGTGACAATGGTTAATTTTTTGAGACCTTGACTTCTCTTGTATATACTAAATACCAATTTTATGGACTCTTACTTGCTTGACTTAACTATTTAACCCCAACCCTTCAATGGACCAAGATCAAAATATAACCTAATTGGTACAAAAATATTTTCTTTTGTAGGGTTTTGCCTGTTTCAAATTTAAATTAGCCGCCAAACTAAGTTGGTAAAGTAGAGCGCCTTTTGAATGGCTGTGAATTAATAATGTCATTCGTGTTTTTAACGGTCAGACTAGAAAAAACGAGGGAAACGAATAGTGTGCTTTTATGTGTTGTTGTACCTATGTATGGATTATGGAATAAAGTGTAGTTATTTTGTTAATTTATGACTAATTTATGAAGCTCCCTATATGTCCTATAACTTCAGATGTGGGGTATACAGCAAAACAACCGGTAAACGGCGAAGCAACAATTGCAAAGATTAAGTGCACTAACTAAAGAAAATATGGGCGAGGAGGAAGATCATGTGGCGACAGGTTCGGCTGCAATCCCAATAACGGTCCAAGACGTGGTAAATATTGCTGTGGATGCGATAAATAGCCGTGAACAACGCAAGTATAATGCTAATGATATAAATGGACTGATCCCTACATTTTCGGGCCATGAGGATGTCCTATCGTGGTTTGCACGAATAAAAGCAGTTAGAGATACCTACACGATTGCTGAAGAGGTACTCATTTTAGTTTTGACCAAGAAATTAGAAGGTGTTGCTAAAAGATGGTATGATTCACGTCCTGAACATGTGACATTAAATTTAGAAGATTTAGAACGAGAATTTACAACAATGTTTCAATGCAGAGAGACCAGGAAAACCATGATGAAAAACTTTGAATGTAGAAAATGGAAGAAAACCGAAAAATTCTCAGATTATTATTTTGATAAAGTTCTACTCGGAAACAAATTAGCCCTTAGTGATGAGGATATTATTGAACATTTAATCGATGGTTTCGATGACCCTAATTTGGAAACTCAAGCAAGAATGAAAGAATTTGATAGTTTGCCCAAGTTGCTAGGAGTCATGAACAAAATTACGACTAGTGATAGATCGAATCTTTCTGTTTCCCGAAAATCTGTAACTTCGTTCTGTAGTTCCGCAAACATCTAGCAGTTCCACGTCTAGTGGTAAGAAGGTGCTAAAATGCTTTAACTGTAACGAGGTAGGTCACATTATTAAAGACTGTCCAAAACCCAAGCGAGAAAAGGGATCCTGTTTCAAATGCGGCAGAAACGACCACCAGGTTCGAGACTGCCCACAGAGGAAGGAAACAGTAATGACGCCTGATTCGAGTACGATGCTGGTAGAAGAGACGAGAACACTTCCAAAGGCCTATACGTTGTTGGTAACTTTTCCTAGTATTGAGTTAAATTTAAATTGTGTAATAGATACTGGTAGTCCTATTTCGATGATAACTGAATCGTTAGTGCCTGAAATTTTAGTACAGCATTATAATAATTCTGATTGTACATTGAAAGGTATAAATAACTCTAGGTTAAATATCAAAGGTATATTTGTAGGAGAAATTTTAATTAATGACAATAAATTTGTTATAAATTTTTATGTAGTTGATAAAAATACAATGTCTTTTGAATGTTTACTAGGCAGAGATTTTGTAACAGATTCGAGTATTCAGGAAATAATTTTCAGTGAAAACAATGTAAGAATTATCCCAAAAAAGCAGCATTCTGAATTTTTGTCTAATGATGTCTTGTTAGTTGAAAATGTATTTGATACTCCCGAGCTGACAATCGATGTAAATACGGCTTTATCTCCTTCTGTTGTATCTGAAACAAAAAAATATTTTAATGAATATTATCTTAATGTGCCACGGCCTATTAAGCCAAAAATTGATTTTAAGATGCACCTAACCTTGCGTAATCATGAACCTTTTTATACGAGGCCGAGACGTCTGTCATTTTCAGAGAAAAGAGCTCTGGATGATATTTTAAAAGATTTGTTAGAGAAGGGTATTATTCAAGAAAGTAATTCGCCTTATTGTTCAGCTATTGTATTAACGACAAAGAAAACGGGAGAATACCGTATGTGCGTTGATTACCGAACATTAAATAAATACTTAGTACGAGACCAGTTCCCAATACCTTTAATCGATGATCATGTAAATCAACTAAAAGACAAACGGTATTTCACGAAACTGGATTTAAGGAATGCTTTTTATCATGTCCCACTCGATGAAGAATCTATCAAATTTACTTCATTTATTACGCCTTCAGGTCAATTCGAATTTCTAAAAATGCCTTTTGGTCTAAGTTCAAGCCCTGCTACATTTTCTAGATTCATTATGACAATTTTTAAACACCTTGCAAACATGGTAGATCTTCAAGACAAGGATAATTGAATTAATTAGATAATATTTAAAAATTGTATTCAATGTAATATTTTTTATTATCTTCAAGTATTAAAATAAAAAACAAAAAAATCCATTTTAGTATTATTTATTAACACAGAAATAAAAATTTTCATACAAATAATAGACATTAGAAAGTGCACACATGCATTTATTATTTGAGTGATAAAAACATTTTGGGTAGACTTTCTTAAAGTTGATTGTTCATCTAGTTCTAAAACAGGTTGGGAGATAAATTGTCTCAAGTAGTCTGCCTTTTCATGTCCTTTTACATAAACACAATCAACCCCCGAAGTCAAATTTTGAAAAATTTTGAATAATTTTGCTGAATAAGTGCAGTGGTGTAAATCCATCACCCCGTTTAATACCATGGTGATTTTTTGTTAACCAGTGAACTTGTTTTTGTAATTCCGGTGAAAGCATCTCAAATTTATAAGGTGGTTTAAAGATATAATGACACGTTTTCATTCCATCATATCCTGCTAGCTCCTTAACAATAAATTTATTGTTTTCTATTTTAAATCCTTGAATATCCACAAGCACCATCATATTTTTTAAATTTTGTAGTTTTTTCAAAACTTTTTTCTTTATGCAATATAATTCCACTATTTTTTTTTTAAAGTCTCAGTTTCTTTGTGTTCTTTCAACAGTCGTGCATATTCTGATTTCATTAGCGTACTAACTTGCTTCGCACTGTTTTTTGTTTATGCCAGTAA
This sequence comes from Rutpela maculata, assembly GCA_936432065.2. Classification (NCBI taxonomy): domain Eukaryota; kingdom Metazoa; phylum Arthropoda; class Insecta; order Coleoptera; family Cerambycidae; genus Rutpela; species Rutpela maculata. The sequence continues at coordinate 195,549,110 of OW386285.2, forward strand.
AGAAAAAAGATGTAATGCGCAGTTCAATGTTGATGTACAATTTTAGTTAAAGGACTATAAGTGAAATGTTTTTCATGTAATATAAGACAATATGCAGTAATATCCGAAGTAGTGGGAGTATCTGTCTCAAACTCTATTCTCATGACCATTGACCCCGTTTGTATAGCTTCTTTTTGGCGGGAACAATCAATATACGTTATTGCTGCATAGTCCTTAAATTCTTTTGTATTAAGAATAGGCTGATTTATTTTTTGAGGGTAATAGGATTCTTGAAAAATTGCAAACATATCATAAAGTGTTGCATATTTATTGCTTTTAAAATCTAGGTACAGATCATTATAAGTCATTATAAGATATCTTTCGGAATTCAAGAAAACCCTTATGTTTCTTAGTCCACAGTCATCGAATTTACTCATATCAGATGTAATTTTTCCTTTCCTGTCTTTCTGAAACGCTATTATGACATGAATAGGAGTTTCTACCTTAGTAGACGTCTTGACAGGCCATGTATGTCTGCTTGAGGGAGGCAGAGATGGATATTCAATTAATTCCCAGCTTCTAAATTTTATAGGGAAATCTATATTTCGACTTATCAGCTTATTCAATCTAAGTTGTTCTGACATATTAACAGTGACATGTGGCACCCTCCAAAATAGTTTACTAATAGTAATTTTTGGTTTTTCAGTATCATCATCACTTGTAATGCTATCTAGATCATTACTGTTACGTATTAATACTAATTCTTGTCTCATATTAATGATAATCTTTCGGAAATATTCAAAAAATCCAACTAGTAATTTTAATGGAATGCAAACATTGAAATTTCCATTTGTATCAGCTATAATTTTGTCACCTTTTTTATTTTTTGGAAACCATCCAGCATTTTGCATGGAAATACTTTAATTTGTATTGAATGATACATAATTTTTTAAGGTTGAAACTAACCCAACATTTCTCACTGCATCTATACCAATTTCATTCATTTCATATCTAATTTCGCGAAACAAAAAAGCAATACCATTATTAATAAACTCCAATTTCTTAGCTTCAGCTCCATCCTCATTCATTAGTTTTCCTTCGATGTATAAATAACTATTGCACGGTGCAGTATAAGCATCTAAATCTTGGATGGGAATTCTTATTTCATCATTGTAATCCAAAGTTCCGGATATATTAGGTTGATATGTATGGAACTGATACTCTGAAATAGAGTTGTCGCTAAAGGGCAGATCAGTAACATTCAGTAACTCCATTATACTAAAACTTCCAGTCCAAGTGATTCTAAATACTGACGGTTTTTCAATGTTAATCGTTCAATATTCTTTTTAGAACTGTTGGTTTCCTTCTTCCTCGCTCTTTCATAGTATGGCTGATGTCTATAAATGGATGACGTTGAATTAAATATCAGCACCATTTTTATTATTTGACTGATTTTCTAAGATGAAGTCTAACAGTTAAAGTTTCTTTTTGAAAATTAACAAGATGCCCTTCTTGGTCGACTATTTTGACAGTGATGTTGCTAATAGTTTTAACACTCACTGGGAAATAAATAATGTTTAAAGGTGATTCCACTATTTTATACCCAACAGGCACTGTTGGAAAGAACTGATGAATAATATGTACAGGTTGTCCGTTAAAAAAAGAACCTACTGCAATGTTGCAATCGACGCAGATAGTATTCACCTTAGATATTTTTACGGTTTCATCGGAAGTATTGTTATCATTAACTTCTAACTCTCTTTTCTCAAAACCTAATACAGGACCTATCGAGTCCTTTACATTAAAATTAATTTTCCTATTTGTGCGTATAGTGACTTTGGAAGTATTAATGTCTGTGGTAATTCTGATAACTGCTTCATCATCTTCTTCACTTATTTTGTTTACGATGTATTTTATAATGTCATCAATTTCATAACAACCCTCCCCAGCAAACACAGACCTCTCTGAGACATCGCATTAATGCCCATTAACTAACACATTTTGATTTACAGTTAAGTCAAAGAGATGCCAATTGAATAAATGTATCACCCAACGAGATCGCATTATATAATTTTATTGGCATCATTTAAAATTATTATTTAACTCACATGAATAGCGCAAAAGCGTCACGGGAGGGATAAAAATGTAACTCGCATTTGCCTATTCAAAATAACTCTCATTATGCTTCTACCAAAGGAATAATGTGATTTACATGTGTGAAACTAAAGAGACACAATTTCAAGAAACTAATGGCTTCAGAGTAGATCACAAAGAACAATTGCAATTGCAAATTAAAAAATGGTAAAGCAGCGGCGGCTGGTGAAATTTCAATATTTTTTTTCTCGTCTGTGGCGCATGGGACCAATACGAAATTTGGGAAATAACATCTAGAGAAGCACTTCTGTAATGACCCCTAAAAAGTTTTGAAAAAGCAGTTTGCGAAAAAATTTTTGAAAATTTGTTAGCCTCCCCTGGGTCTAGGAGCTCCTGTTTATTTTTATTTTTTTTATCATATGCATTTGACTTTTCATAAAAATACAACAACAGATTTTGGAGTTTATGAAAATATTTTCATTACCAACTGAGATGCAACGAATTGAAATATTGTAATTTGTTAAATTGTAGTTTTTAAAAAATAAATATCTTGTATTTCTGCTTACATCATTGTTATAAAATATTATTTTGGGTATTCAGCAGATAACTTTCAAAGAAATCATTCGTTCCTTTCATATATTATTGATCTAAATCTGATCAAGCTAGAATATCAACGAGTAGTCATCTTACAAACAAACTTGTCAATTTCTTTATACATTTACTATGTCTAACATTCAATATGAAAAACAAGAAAATAACCATTCTTTCTATATATTGAAGATCTAAGTCTGATCATGCCAATATATTGTCAGAAATCCACCCTTAAGAGGAAATCTTTCAAGCATCTCTAGCCCTACCTAGAGGATACTCTCATTCAATACGATAATAGAGATGCTTGAAAGATTTCCTCGCAAGGGTGGATTTCTGATAATATATTGGCATGATCAGACTTAGATCTTCAATATATAGAAAGAATGGTTATTTTCTTGTTTATCGTATTGAATGAGAGTATCCTCTAGGTAGGGCTAGAGATGCTTGAAAGATTTCCTCTTAAGGGTGGATTTCTGACAATATATTGGCATGATCAGACTTAGATCTTCAATATATAGAAAGAATGGTTATTTTCTTGTTTTTCATATTGAATGTTAGACATAGTAAATGTATAAAGAAATTGACAAGTTTGTTTGTAAGATGACTACTCGTTGATATTCTAGCTTGATCAGATTCAGATCAATAATATATGAAAGGAACGAATGATTTCTTTGAAAGTTATCTGCTGAATACCCAAAATAATATTTTATAACAATGTTAAATTGTAAATTACAAAATTTCAGTTCATTGTATTTCAGTTTGTTATGAAAATATTTTCACAAACTTCAAAATCTATTGTTGTATTTTTATGAAAAGTCAAATGCATATGACAAAAAAAAATAAAAATAAACAGGAGTCCCTAGACCCAGGGGTGGCTAACGAATTTTCAAAAATTTTTTCGCAAACTGCTTTTTCAAAATTTTTTAGGGGTCATTAGAGAAGTGCTTCTCTAGATGTTATATCCCAAATTTCGTATGGGTCCCATGCGCCATAGACGAGAAAAAAAATATTGAAATTTCACCAGCCACCACTACGGTAAAGGAGTAATGAAATTAGATTAAAAAAAATTAATGCTCTACTTGCATTTTTGGAGCTGAGATACGTTTAGGTCACTTATAAATAAACAAATCGATATTTCTTATTGAAATTTGGACTGGTAATTCTCCAATGTTTATTATTTTGTCTCTGCTACATGAAAATAATCTTAAGTTACAATTGTCAAAAGATACTGTATGGAGTCCCGAAAGTGCGGTCTTTAGGGATTTTGTTAGAGATCCGAAAATCACCAAATATGTTTAAATGTTATATTATAGTCCAAGATCCCAGAGCTGCCAGACCTACGTCATTTTAGCAAAGCTAATATTTTGACAACAACTAGTGTAATATCTAATTAAGAACGTATGCGTATTTGCTAGTTTGAAAGCGGGGCCCTTTTGCAGAAAACAGGTACAAAAGGTACATCCAAATTTTACTCAGTATGTTAAAATATGATAGCTGGTTTATTTTCCACGTCACACACTAACGACGTGGTGTAAGCGTCAACCTCCGAATTTTAAGGTCCGAGGTTCGATCCTGAGCGTTCTCAGCTTTTTTTTTTCAACAAATATTGACTTAAAGTGGCGATTACCAAGAAAGAGACAACCGATAGGGAAATATTTATTATTTTTGGCCATAAGTTTGTTTCTTAGTACATATATTTGAAAAAAAAACTGAGAACGCTCAGGGATCGAACCTCAAACCTTAAGTTCCAATCAAAATCAAATCAAAGATATTTATTAAAGTTTAAAGACATGAATGCGCCTCAGCTGGGTCCAGTCTAGAGCCGATCACCCCACCGCGGCGTGCAACGTCGCGGTAAGTAGGTGATCGGGTGGAGGGGTTTAGCTTCGGCTGTAACAACAGATGCAATTGGGGCGTTAGGGCTCCTGTTTAACATATATAAAAAACTTAAACCTAACAATTTCGTTGAACAATAATCCGGGAAGATATTAAAATACTTAGAAATAGCTAGAACTACGAAGAAACAATTGCATTTTTAACACACGCGCACTGTCGCACGCGCGCATTAAATTTATGAAGAAAATCTTGTTGTCCATACGGGAAAACTTGTGAAAAAACCCGTTCGAGAGTCACGGATTTATCCAGTGGTCTACCTGCCTCTAGAAGGATGAGGTGAGGGGAGATTATGATTTTAAAAGTTGGGGTTTACTAGCAGTTATTGGTCTAAAGGAAATTTGGAAGAAGAACAAAAAGGGACAAAAAAAAAATTGACAAAAATAATAAAAATGCAACTAATGGGGGAATAGAGGGGATACAAGTAAAAGGTGGTGAAAATAAAAGATGGTGAAAGTAAATTGTGGTATAGGAAAGATGTGGCTAGGGAGGTTGCCAAAAGATAGGCAACGCCTGGTATGGTAATGGGTGTTTCAAAACCTTAAGTTCCGGAGGTTGACGCTTACACCATGTAGTTAGCGTGCCACTTGTCAAATAATCCAGCTTTCATACTTTAACGTACTGAGTAAAATTTTTATGTACCTTTTATAACTGTTTTCTGCTTTCAAACTAGCAAATACACATACGTTCTTAACTAGATATTACACTATTTGTTGTCAAAATATTAGCTTTGCTAAAATGACGTAGGTCTGGCGGCTCTGGGATCTCACTCTATTATGTTCTTACAAACTGGACTTTAGTCGCCAGATAGCTCAGTGGGTAAGGTACTTTCTATTCAGGAAGCGGACCTCTCGAGTTCAAATCCTGCTCGCGAAATATATTTTTTTATTGTATCAGTAATATTAAAAATTTTACAAAGCTGTATACATGAACATAAGGGTAGTTGTTCAAGTTAGATTGCCATTTTCGTGGCAAAAATTAAAAGAAATATAAAAAAATTGAAAATGTGCATTATGTTCTCAAAGCTGCTTTATTCGATGTTATTTTAATAATTGTAGCTTTGGATTGTCTTCAAATAAGCATTGGAGAATAACCAGCCCAAATTTCAAGAATAAATATCGATTTGTTTATTTTTAAATGACCTAAACGCAAAAACTAACGTATCTCACTCTCATTACTCGTTTATCGTTTTTGATATCATAAAAAAATCAGAGTTACCTGAATTTGTTTATAACTTCTTATAACTACTAACTTTATAATTTCGAAAACTATAAACAACTGCAATAAAACGGGTTTAAATTTTGAAAAAAAAAAATGTTTTTCTCCGTGATCTTAAAGTACTTATAAAATGCTACAATTTGAGCCATCGTACACATCGTACATGGTCTTGATGGCAGGATTTCACAAGAGTGCAAAATTTTATCAACAATTATATATTTGAGCTCTTTTAGTAATCATTTCGATTTGACTGTACTTCATAAGAGCTATAAAATGTCATTAAATATTATCCATTATTTTTGAAATAACAGTGATTGGTTTAAAAATGCATAATTTTGCAATGTTCAATTTTTTTTAAATAATAATAATTGGAATGAATTATAGTTTATGTACTTTTATTGTACAACTCAAAAAGAACGTTTTCCTTCTCTTTATTGTTTTCCAGAGGACTTATGGATTTCGAGATATTCAAAGAAAACCGATGGAAAACAAAGTCTGAAAAATTAAATTCTTTAAATAAACAATACGCCGACCTCGCAGAAACTGCAAAACTGAGATGTGAACTTAAGTTGATCCCCTGAATATGTTAAAACCGAAAAACTGTCCTGACCAGAAAATTCACTTCAAATTTGACTCCACTATAATAATTATAAATAAATATAAATGCTAACAGGAAAAATTTTGGTTTGGGAACACAAATAGAAAATAGAAAAAAGGACTTGAACGATTAATACACATAATATTTTAAATAAGGTTGTTTGTCAAAAGTTCTATTAGAAATTCAATTTCACATAATAAACGACTTATTATTCCTCATAATCTCATTAAATACATTTCCCACACATTACTATACCACTTTTAGTATCCAAAATAATGAACACCTAGATGGCTCAGTGTGTATGAGCGTCAGAACTGTAATTGAGACAACGGAGCTATGCCAGGTTCAATCCCTACCAACCGAAACTAGTAAAAAGGTAAGTAAAAATGAATTTTAATAATTTAATAAACATTATAATTTGCAGGCATTCCTTATGAGAGTAAACTGGAGTGCGGTAAACAATATTAGATATGTTAATGTAAATAATATACATATGGAATATAATTATATTTTTAATTTTTCTTCCATCCGAAAGGAAAGATGACATAGTTAACACGCATGAGAGTTCAATTGATGTTGAATATATAAAAAATGTAGGTCGCAATGTCAGTACTGCGAGTCTCTTATTATCTCACAAAGTGATGCTGTTGTGACTTACATCTAACAACAAACGAGATTTAGCATATAAACTTTCATGTGATGCCAATGTGAGTTAATTTTTAATTCACAGTGCGATGTTTCCAATGTGGACATTTGGAACTATTTGAGCTATCTCAAATGCAGATATGTGAGTCGCAATGTAATTCCCAAGTGTGACGCAGTACCTAGATGTGACTCTGGTTTATGTATCAGAGAGGTATTTGTGTTTGCTGAGTCAGGGACTTCAATTATATGTTCATTATTTTTCCCCCACACAAATTTATTGTTACTATTGTCAATATTTGGAATAATATTATAAGTATAAAAATTTGTCAATCCAATTTCATAATCTACCTCATCATCTAAATATATTGGTGGATTGAAATTGTAATTTAATACAGAAGATTCTCCACTAAGAACAAAAGTAAATGACATATTTACACATTAACGGTTTATTATGAAATGAACCTATATGATATATGCATCAGATTGTATCTTCCATTTTTTAAATCCCAATAAATGGGCTGAGGTTCACCTCCCTCCCATTGACCAATCCCGTTAGGGTGGGTGCGGCTTATCCCCTCCCATCGTCCAATCACGTTAAAGTGGGTGCGGCTTATCCCCTCCCATTGATCAATCCCGTTAATGTGGGCGCGGCTTATCCCCCCCCATCGTCCAATCACGTTAAGGTGGGTGCGGCTTATCCCCTCCCATTGACCAATCCCGTTAATGTGGGCGCGGCTTATCCCCTCCCATCGTTCAATCACGTTAAGGTGGGCGTGGCTCATCCCCTCCCATCGACCAATCCCGTTTAGGGTGGGGTAAGAAGTGGGGGGTACACAGGGAGGCGTGGAGGGGGGTACATGCCGTTTCTCATTCTTTACCTACTAAATACTGTAAGTGACAGTGACAAAGTAAATATTATAAGTTATGCTGATGATACCAATCTTATAGTAAAAGGTAAAACTCTTGCTGACATTCAACAATGCGCCACTCAAACATGGGAAAACCTAAAAGACTGGTTTTATACCAATCAGCTTATATTAAATGAAGCCAAGTCTAACTGCATATTTTTTAAGACTCACAATTCCATGTTTCAAATACCTGACCGTCTCACTGAAGAAATAAAAATTCCTATCTCTAATAATACGAAGCTATTGGGCGAGGTGGTAGATAGTAATTGCAAATGGGTGGAACACATTGATGATGTCATAAAAAAGTTAAACAGAACCTGCTTCGCTCTTAGAACCCTATCACGCACATTTAATTTAGACACTCTCAAGACAATTTATTATGCTAATTTTTATTCCACTGTTAAGTATGCCATTGCAATCTGGGGTGGAAGCACAAATCTGGCCCGTGTTTTTAAAGTGCAAAAAAGAGCCGTTCGAATAATTCTCAAGAAAAAATTTAATGAGTCGTGCAAAGGGTGTTTCAAAACGAATAACATGCTCACAGTTCCAGGATTGTACATTTACTCCTGTCTAATGTATTTAAAAGCAAACAAGCTTAGTTTTGAAATGTCTAACTTTAAACATTCTTATGACACACGGAACAAAGATAATTTTCAATTTCCGCAGCATCGTCTGACTATCACTGAAAAGGGACCATATTACTCCGCAATCAAATTTTATAATGCTCTGCCAATAAATCTAAAAGAAACCTTTCACCAGAACTCTTTCAAAAGGCAAGCTTTCAAGTATATCTGTGATATTGAACCTTATTCTCTTCAAGAATTTTTAAACTATTAATTGGGATATAATGTGCTGACGTCTATTTTATATACATTGTAATGTGCTCGTTTGAATTTACTGTATTTTTGTCTTTTAATGACCTGTTTTATACATATTATTATGCTAATGTAATATGTCCAATGAAACGGAATAAAACTTACTTACTTACTTACAAAGTACTTTCACCATATGGTATCCAAGTCCAAGTAATCCTCGAAAATTGTCAGTTTACCAACCAGATACTAACGCATTATCTCTGATGATGATATGGTGACGTTACAGCAAACAATTACACTAAAAGAAAGGCTAGCACGCTAGCAGGCAAGACCACTAACATTGAATTCATCGAGTCCTAAAGATGGATGCCGAAACGTATAAGAAGAGGTTACAGCAATTTATAAACAATTTGAAATTACTAAGAGAAGACGTTGAAGTTTTACGTACATTTCAACATGTCAGTATCCAGCCGAGGATGTCCAAAAACAGTTCAGTTCAGCGAGGACATTAAAATTTATCACATTTACCATTGGAATTACGCCCATAGAACTGCTAGATGTGGTAACTGGATGCAAGACGCCCGTGATCGAGAACGTTTTCAAATTAAAATATTACGATACGCTCAAATAATTAATCCTGTACTTGAACATAAATATTCTATTATTATATCACAAAACATGTAACCTCCTTCTTATATGTATTAAGAAATTAATTTTAAAAAATGGTTGACTATTATTACCCATTTCAGTACAACTCATTACCACAACAAATATAGGATGCAACAACTTTAGCAAATTTTAAGTGCAGTTTAATCAGTCATATAAAAACATTGTAAAGGTATTTCACCCGTAGTTAAATCTTCTTTACTTATAGCTATTTTAATATTACAAATTTGTAAATAAATTTTTAATTAGATAAATAGGTATGTATAGTATATTGCATACTTATTATTATTATTATTATTTTTATTTCCTAATTAAATGAAAAATTCAGATTTTTTTTTCAAGTTTATTGTGTAACGAAAATGTTCATGCTACATTTATGTGTTTTTTAATGCTGAATTCAAATATGCAATCAAAAAAATTAAATCTTAAAAGATAAAGCCGCCCCAGACAAAAAATGAAAAAAATCAGATTTTTTACATTTATTGTAATGAAAATGTACATGCTACATTTTATGTGTTCTTTAATGCTGAATTCAAATATGCAATCAAAAAAATTAAATCTTAAAAAATAAAGCCACCCCAGGCGAAAAATTTAAAAAAAATTAATTTTCATAACATTTTATTTATCTGAATACATAATACAGTAATAAAGCTTATATATGAAAATGGAATACATAACCTATAAATATACCAATAATAATAATAATAATAATAATAATAATCATAATGATAATGATAATGATAATGATAATGATAATAATAATGATAATGATAATGATAATGATATGATAATGATAATAATAATATCTGAGAAGCTGACCTTTGCTTTCCTAAGGTCAGCTGGGCTGAAGTCTGAGACCGAAGGGTTCATTATGGCTTGCCAGGATGGTGTCTTTAACACATTCGTCTATCGAAGTCATGTCCTAGGTATAGAGGTCCCTGATGTAAACTGTAGGGCCTGCCGAAGGGCACCGGAGACACTTATGCACCTGTTGTCGGCTTGTCCGACATACGCTGTCTCGGCCTATATCCACAGACATGATGGAGCATTACGTGTGCTGTACTATCATCTGCGGCATACGTATGGGATAGATGAGACACCAGTGCTGCCTTACGCTCCGGGGGATATTGAGTCCGTAGTGGGGAATGAGCGGTGCCTAATTTATTGGAACTACTCGTTTCCCACCCCCAGGCAAATACAGGCCAATAAGTAGTCCTCCTCGACCACCAACTTAGGACAATGTTTGTCATTGAATTCTCCGCCCCAGGGGAAACAAACATTGTTCTGAAAGAGGAGGAAAAACGGACTAAATATCGAGATCTTCTTTTCGAACTCCGTAGACTCTATCCGGACCACACTGTTAAATTAGTGGTTCTTATCATGGGATGTCTAGGTGGGGTGAGGCGCACACTGCTTACGGAATTGAAGACGATACCGGCATGCCGAATCTCGGCAGAAATCTTAGCTGGAAGAATGCAGAAGGCCGTTATCTTTGGCTCGTTGTTACGCCTGCTCAGAGTGCACGATTCGCGTACCCAGTGACCACTGGGAGTGGCCTCTGATATTACCAGCGTACCCTCTCTGGCATCGGAGACAGAGAGAAGGGTGACTGGCTTCACAAAAAAAAAAAAAAAAAAATTACGAACTAGGAATCCACAAAAATGAAAAATGGTATGAACACCAACCAGAGTGAGTGGTAGAAAAAGATGATATCATCGTCATGTATGATATGGCAGTAAGAACAGACCGCACCATTAGAGCAAACCGACCGGACATTATATACCACTGGGATTTTCATGGTTTTCGATTGTTGTTTTTGGTACATTCATGATTGACATAACCTCAAACATGAAGGTACCAAAAACAACAATCGAAAACCATGAAAATCCCAGTGGAAGCAGGAATAATAATGAAAAATGGTCAACTGTTGTGAGCAGGAAAAACAAATACCTCAAGGTACGCAGACCCGAACCAATAAAAGGGACCGCAGTAAATTCAGATGAATTTGGATTCTCGATCGCAGAGAAGAAATCATACCTTTTTATATCCGGATATGGACCAAATACTCCTGAAGAAATCGTATCAAACTACTTAAAAAACAAAATAAATGTCACCTGCATTGCTGAAAAGATGAAAACGAAATACGACCACTTTCAAACATCATTTAAAATAGTCGCCCCTAGTGACAGAACTGACGACATCTTGTCTCCAGATCTATGGCCAAAGGGGATAACCATTAACCATTTTCTACCTCTTCGACGACGTCCGATAATAAGGAACGAACAAGCACGGCCAAACAACTGACATAAAATCAAATGAACGTTCCGTAAACTTTAAAGCTGACCAGGATCAGAATACTTCAATATTACATTTGAATATACAGTGTATTAGGAACAAAATACAGAAACTGGAGGTATTCCTCAAAGAAAACAAATATGAAATATTATGCCTAAATGAGCACTGGTTAACTAAGAACGAATTGGAAACAATAAGAATCTTGGATTACCGCGCCGTCTCTGACTTCTGTAGAACAGAGAGAAAGCATGGCGGCGTAAGTATATTCAGTAAGATTAATAATGCGGAGTGTTCGCAGATTAGGACGGATAACATATCAGTACAGCTACATTGTGAAATATCAGGTATTGTTCTTGGAAATATGCAGATAATCACCTTATATAGATCACCTTTGGATGACTTTAATGTTTTCTTAGAAAAAATAAGTGCATTGCTAGACAAACTTGACAGTACTATGCGAACTATTATAACAGGTGCTTTTAACGTAAAATTTAATACAGGTGACCCAAAAGCTTTACAACTTTGTAACCTTTTGGACTCGTATGGACTGCATCAAACAATAAATCAAAATACCAGGCATAACTCATGCCTTGATAATATATTTACAAACCTTCCAACGAACATCTACTCTGCTAAAATTGTTGACACAAACCTGTCAGACCACCTAGGTATCTCTTTTCATTTTGACATGGCAAAGAAAAAAGCTAATAGTAAAGCTAGAGTAAGCTATAGGCCAATCACGGACTATGGACTACTTAAGCTCTACAACCAAATTGAAAATATTGACTGGGACTTTATCAATGACCCAAATGTAAACTGTGATGAAAAACTAGATACATTTATAGATTTAATAATAGAAGCTGCTGAGGTAACCCTTCCTATGAAAACCAAGTCTGCTAGCACTTTCGGTTCGGAAAAAAAAGTTGAATGGTACAATGAAAACCTAAGACAAATGCGCGATACTTTAAACTTTTTAAAAGAAGTGAACAAATCAAATCCAGAAATAATAACAAAAAAAACAGTCACAAAATACAGGAATAGCTACCGTGCAGAGATAAATACCTCCAAACGCAGAGCACACGACGAATACATCAGAACTCCAGCAACTCACAACGCGCCATGTGGGACATTATCAAGAGTAACAGTCAAACACCAAAAGCCCCCCGAGGCAGTGAATTAAGTGCCAACGACTTTAATAATTTTTTTATAAGCATAGCTGACGAGGTGATCAAAAGTGTCCCAAAAGTAAATAAAGACCCAATAGATTACATTAAAATAAATGAAAACTCAGTGTTTAAATTCAGAGATGTTACCTATAATGAAGTAAGTAAGCATTAGTAAGTTAAAAAATAGCAAGAGCAAAGATCATTATGGCATTTCAGTCAAAATTGTCAAAACTCTGGTAAACTTAATATGTATACCAATGACTAAACTAATAAATCTATGTATAAAAGCCAATATATTTCCAAATGGCTTAAAAATAACAAGAGTAGTTCCTATTTTCAAGAAGGGATCCTACGAAGACCCATCAAATTACAGACCGATCTCACTGGTACCTATTTTTTCTAAAATTTTTGAGTCTCTTTTAAAAACACAAATAGTGGAATTCTTTGAGAACAACAATTTATTTAGTCCATGTCAAAATGGGTTCCGAAACTGCAAATCGACATCAACAGCAATTAATAACCTCACTCAACTAATTAACGATGGGTTTGAAAATTATGTGTTCACATTTGCATCCTTTTACGATTTGACAAAAGCCTTTGACAGTGTATCTCATGATACGCTCATAAGGAAATTATCTGCATATGGTTTTGATGAGAACAGCTTGAGTCTTGTTAAATCATACCTCACAGAAAGATGTCAGTACGTGACATACAATAACACACATTCTAATAAAAAAACCGTCCTACACGGAGTACCGCAGGGATCGGTGCTAGGTCCCGCTCTTTTCATAATTTATATTAACGATTTGCCCAACTGCGATCCCAGTGCAAATCTAATTTTATTCGCAGATGACACCACTGAGGTACAACAGGATTTATCGCTTGATCTTGTCAAGACTAAATCTTTGAACAAACAATCAAATATAAAAATCTGGTATGCTGCTAACACACTAGGAATAAATGATAACAAGACGCAACATCTTACATTTAGCTTACGACCTACAAAAAACCACAATGAAGACACAAAAAACGAATCGGTAAAATTTTTAGGTATCCACCTAGATCCTATGCTGACTTGGGAAAAACACGTGGATAACCTCTCAACAAAAATTTCGAGAAACATTCATTTAGTCAGGAACCTAGTGAATTCAGTCAGCCAAGAAGTTTTGATAACAGCGTACTATGGTCACATACACTCAAATATAAGTTATGCCGTCCTCAGTTGGGGACACTCCGCTCACGCATCTAAAATATTTGGATTACAAAGGCGATGCATCAGAATTATAGATAAATTGAAATACCGAGACTGCTGTCGGCAAACTTTCAAAAAACTTAATATACTTACGCTACCATGCATTTTTATACTAGAATGCCTTATACATACAAAAAAAAATGAACACCTACTCAACAAACATAGTGATGTTCACAATTATGAAACAAGAAATAACAACAATGTCGTACCAAACTTTCACAGGCTGTCAAGAACCAGAGACGGTACCGGTTATTACTGCATCAAATTTTTTAATGTCTTGCCAGAGGCAATTAAACAATTAAATATAAACCAGTTCAAAACGAAGCTAAAAGTTTATTTGAAATTAAAAGCGTTTTACACCTTTGAGGAATACCTCCAAGATAACTTTGAGGATCTCATTTTTAGTCTGTAGTCTTCTTTTATTCAGTTTTTGTCCTTTGTCAAGTTTTATCTTTTTATTCTAGTTTTAACTTATGTTTGTATTAATTTTTAATCTTATGACCTATGTATACACCCAGTGTCTTAACATCAATAAAGCATTATTATTATTATTATTATTTATATCAACCATATTCAAGATTAAGTGTCTCTCAAAATTCGCATATTTATCAGGGCATTACATGTTTCAACAGGTTTTTAAATCTTTGTAGTGATGTTAGTGTTATTCAGAATTTTAATCATTTTAAACAAAAACTGTATGAACACCTAGTTAGTAAGGCATTTTATTCTGTAGAAGAGTACCTAGGTCATTGACTATTTCGTTTTGCATGTATGTTGAGTGTTAGATTGTCTAAGTGTATTTGATAATGTCTATGTACGAGTGAGTGTATTGAGTATGTATATGTATGTGTAATGTACTATTTTGACTAGTTTGATAAGTTTTACCTTTGTATGTAAAATTAATGAATGAATAAAGTATCTATCTATCTATCTATCTATCTATCTATCTATTATTATTATTATTATTATTATTATTAAAAAGTCCAAAATATGCCTGCTCATTGATGTCTCGGTGCCCGATGACACTAATGTAGCCCTAAAAGAAGTGGAAAAGAAGAGCAAATATAAAGACCTGGAAATCGAGATAGCTAGAATGTGGAACACCAGAACTAGAGTTATCCCAGTAATAGTAGGAGCATTAGGGACAATTCAGAAGGGCCACTGCAAATATCTAGAAGACCTCCCATGCAGAGTAAGTCCGTTCCAGATTAAAAAAATAGCCCTTCTAGGAACAGCCTACATACTACGGAAGGTTCTATATATGTAAGACCAGTAAGACCAACATTCCTGAGATCTCAGGTAGAGATCTGGAATGAAGGTGAAGTGCCCTCCCCAACCTCAAGCTGAGGGAGTGAATAAAAAATAATAATAATAATAATTATAATTATAATAATAAGAGAGCTGACCGGCGTATAAGAAAGATGGAAGCCAAGATCCTGTCGGCGAGACAATATGCTTCCCGTATTCAGTGTGTGATGGATTACATGGCGGAGAACAGGCCTTTCACGCCAAAAGTGCGGCGAATCGCCGCCAACATAAGGCGAGTCCATCACACGCTTAACGTGGCAGTGCTGCTTACCACCAAGCAACATTGTCTCGATAGAATACGGATGCTAGTGGCTTGCAAAAAGTCGCTAGCAAGGCGGGCGAGGGCAGTAGCGGAAAATAACCTTTTCCGCAAGAAGCCATCTCGCCTGTTCCAACCGCCTGAGCGTATTGTTGAGAATCCGCCGACTGTAGATCAGGTGGAAGACTTCTGGAAGACGCTTTACGAACAAAAACGTCCACTGAACCGAGATACTCCAGCCCTGGCACACTTTGAAGCCTTTTGCCAAGGGCTTTAGCAGCCTCAAGCAGTGTGCCAACCGATAACGACGGAAGAGGTTCGAAGAGCCCTTGAAGGCTCCAAGAACTTTGCTGCTCCTGGACCCGATGGAGTCAACAACTTTTGTCGAGGGGCGAACCGTGCTACTCCCTAAGAATGGAGATTTGGCAGATCCAGCGAACTACAGACCGATAACCTGTTTAAACGCATGTTACAAGATATTCATCCGTATCTTGTACATGCGGGTACTCCAAGCAAGCGGCCCGGTTTACGAACGGATATACGAGCAACGTGGGTCTAAGAAAGGTGTCGCTGGCTGCAAGGAGAACCTGCTTATTGACAGATGTGTCACGCAGGACTCCGTGCAGTATAAGCGGAACCTTTCTATGGCCTGGATCGATTACCGCAAGGCATTTGACATGACATCTCATGAGCTAATTGTTCACTTGCTCCAATGTCTTGCGGTGCCCGGTCCCGTAGTGAGATGCATAGAACAACTCATGCCGCTCTGGAGGACTCGCTTTGCTATAACATCTGGTAATGTCAGAGTCCAAACAGAGCCGGTTATGTTTAAGAGGGGTGTGTTTCAGGGAGACTCCCTTAGCCCCCTTCTATTTTGCATTTCGCTACTGCCATTATCCGTTGAACTTCGCAAAACCCGTGGTTACAATTGCGGTACCCCCGGAGATAGGAGGCATAAGGTCACCCATCTATTTTACATGGATGACCTTAAACTTTACGCCTCCAGCGAGAGAGATTTACGTCAATCTCTCAGGGTGGTACATGAGTACACTCAGGCTGTCGGAATGGAGTTCGGCTTGGACAAATGTGCACTGGTTCATCTCAAGAGAGGGCGATGCGGTGACTACGGAGAGGACGCGCAGCTTGTAGATGGAAGCATCTTGCACCACCTAGATGCCGGAGAGTCGTACACCTACTTGGGTGTTGAGCAACGCTCCACCCAAGAAGTGTCAACAGTGAAAAACGCTCTCCGCGGCAAGTATCAGCACCTCCTCCGGCAGATCTGGTCTTCAGAGCTGTCGGGGAAGAATAAGGTGTCTGCAACTAACATACTTGCCGTTCCAATCCTCCTACACTCCTTTGGGGTAGTGAAGTGGACACAAGGCGAGCTGCACCAACTTGATGTAGGAACTCGAAAGATGATGCATCTCAACAGAAGCTTGCATCCAAAATCGTCCGTTCCGCGATTATACCTCTCACGACAACAGGGAGGCCGCGGACTCTTGAGTTTGGAGTATCTACATAGCAGGGCGGCTCTGGATGGAGCTTGCAAGATCATCAAGAGTTCGGATCCCCTTCTCTGCATGGTTCACGACCATGAAAATGCAGGGATAGGAGCGTTCTTATTTAAGGCAGCACAAAGAGCAGCCGATGAACTTGGTCTCGACTTCGATACTGGGCGGGTAAACCCGAGCTCTGTCACCGAGCTGGAACCCGCTCAGCTGAAAGCCCATACAAAAGCAGCAGAGCAAAGAAAATTTCTGCAACTGCATAAATATAAGCCCTTGCATGGAGTCTTCTACAAGAACATTGAAGAGAGGGGCTTATCTGAGAAGCTGACCTTTGCTTTCCTAAGGTCAGCTGGGCTGAAGTCTGAGACCGAAGGGTTCATTATGGCTTGCCAGGATGGTGTCTTTAACACACTCGTCTATCGAAGTCATGTCTTGGGTATAGAGGTCCCTGTCGTAAACTGCAGGGCCTGCCGAAGAGCGCCGGAGACACTTATGCACCTGTTGTCGGCATGTCCGACATACGCTGTCTCGGCCTATATTCACAGACATGATGGAGCATTACGTGTGCTGTACTATCATCTGCGGCACACATATGGGATAGACGAGACACCAGTGCTGCCTTACGCTCCGGGAGATATTGAGTCCGTAGTGGGGAATGAGCGTTGTCTAATTTATTGGAACTACTCGTTTCCCACCCTCAGGCAAATACAGGCCAATAAACCTGATGTAGTCCTCCTCGACCACCAACTCAGGACAATGTTTATTGAATTCTCCTCCCCAGGGGAAACAAACATTGTTCTAAAAGAGGAGGAAAAACGGACTAAATATCGAGATCTTCTCTTCGAACTCCGTAGACTCTATCCGGACCACACTGTTAAACTAGTGGTTCTTATCATAGGATGCCTAGGTGGGGTGAGACGTACACTGCTTTCGGAATTGAAGACGATACCGGCATGCCGAGAGTTGGCAGAAATCTTAGCCGGAAGAATGCAGAAGGCCGTTATCCTTGGTTCGTTACGCCTGCTCAGAGTACACGATTCGCGGACCCAGTGATCACTAACTCTATGGCGTAGGGAGTGGTAACTGGTATTACCAGCGTACCCTCTTTGGTATCGGAGGCAGAGAGAAGGGCGACTGGATTTGAGTAAAAAAAAAAAAATAATAATAATAATAATAATAAGCAGGAAGGGCTAACCGTCATCTATCTAGTCTTTGGTGAGTAGCGCCACCACTTACTCCAGCTGGGGATGCAAAACCGAACCGGCAGCCCTAGCGCATCCGGGAGGGGATGCGTTTTCCTCTCTGGTGTCGGTCGTGGGCTTGCTGGGCTAACCACCCACAAGCCCAAAACTCCGGTTCCAATTGGCCGAAGACAGGGCCCCTACGATCGACCCTGTGTGGATAAGGGCAAGGTGGTGGGGCCCAACAAAATCGACAGCCCAATGTTGACGAACGCGATGAACAAGGACGCTTTGAGTGGACAGATGAACTGAGAGACGGCCTGATGCAGTGCTACGAAAGCAGTGAGCCCGCACGAAGGGGGTACATGGGGCGAATGCATGCTCTATGGTGTGCAAGGCACCCAGAGCTTAACGCCTTCACGGCACAAAACCTGCGTGATTATGTATCCCACCTTTGTCGCAGGGGCTACGTGAAAGCTGCTCCTCAGCCGGTGAATGAGGTGGCCGAGGGTCCACCGAATGAACCGGTTGAAGATATAGTCCCTGCCTTTCCACCAGTACCAGAGGGCCTCAGTACCAGACGGGGGCTGCACCACATAAAAGCCCCCGGGCCACAAGATCTGGCCAGAGTGGATGAAGAACTTTGTGAAGCGCTACCAGAACGTGCTGACATCTGGCACATAAACTGTGCCATGTATGCTGCTGCTCAACGCTTTTCTCAGGTGGAGAGGCGCAAGACTGCCTTCCCACAGGAGAGAGCGAGGCGGCGCATACAAAAAATGGAAGCCAAGTCGGCGAGGCAACACGCATCCCGTATCCAATACCCAATAGGCCGTTCACGCCTAAAGTGCGTCGAATAGCCGCCAACTTAAGACGCGTCCATCACACTCAATGAGGCAGTGCTGCGAACCACCAAACAGCACTGTCTCGATAGGATACGGATGCTAGTGGTTTGTAAAAAATCCCTAGTGAGGCGGGCGAGGGGGTTGGCGGAAAATAAACTCTTCCGCCAAAAGCCCTCACGCCTTTTCGAACCGCCTCCGCGTGTTGCAGAAAATCCGCCGACTGTAGATCAGGTGGAAAACTTCTGGAAAACGCTTTACGAGGAGAAGCTTCCACTCAACAGAGACTCTCCAACCCTTGCACACTTTGAAACCTTTTGTCAGAGGTTTCAACAACCACAGGAAGTGTGCCAACCAATAACCCCAGAAGAGGTTCGAAGAGCTCTAGAGGGCTCTAAGAACTTTGCTGCTCCATGTCCCAATGGGATAAATAACTTTTGGTGGAAAAAGTTATCGTGCACCCACCACCATTTGGCCAGAATTTTTAATGCCTGGCTAAATGGGGAGCAGCAAATTCCTTCTTGGGTGGTTGAAGGGAGGACAGTGCTGATCCCCAAGAACGGAGATTTGTCTGACCCAAAGAACTACCGACCGATAACCTGTTTAAACGCATGTTACAAGGTGTTTACGCGCATCTTGTGCATGCGAATGCTCCACGCAGTTGAACCGGTTTACGAACGGATATATGAGCAACGAGGGTCGAAAAGAGGTGTCACTGGCTGCAAGGAGAACCTGTTGATTGACAGATGTGTCACGCAGGACTCTGTGCAGTATAAGCGAAACCTCTCTATGGCCTGGATCAACTACCGCAAGGCATTTGATATGACATCGCATGAGCTTATTGTTCACTTGCTCCGATGTCTTGCGGTACCCGGTCCTGTAGTGAGATGCATCGAAGAACTGATGCCGCTCTGGAGGACTCGCTTTACCATTACATCGGGTAACGATAGAGTCCAGACGGAGTCGGTAATATTCAGAAGGGAAGTATTTCAGGGAAACTCTCTCAGCCCCCTTCTGTTTTGCATCTCACTACTGCCATTATCCGTTTCGCTCCGGAAAACCCGTGGATACAACTGTGGTACCCCGGCGATAGGAGGCATAAGGTCACCCATCTGTTTTACATGGATGACCTTAAACTTTATGCCTCCGGAGAGAGGGACCTACACCAGTCCCTCAGGGTGGTACAGGAGTACACGCAGGCTGTCGGTATGGAGTTCAGGTTGGACAAATGTGCACTGGTCCATCTCAAGAGAGGACGATGCGGGAACTACGGAGAGGACGCGCAGCTCGTGGATGGAAGCATCTTACATCATTTAGATGCCGGAGAGTCGTACACCCAAGTAGTGAAAAACGCTCTCCATGGCAAGTATCAGCACCGACTCCGACAGATCTGGTCCTCAGAACTGTCGGGGAAGAACAAGATGTCTGCTACCAACATGCTTGCCGTTCCGATCCTACTCTACTCCTTTGGAGTAGTGAAATGGACTCGAGAGGAGTTGCGTCAACTTGACGTAGGAACCCGCAAGAAGATGCATCTCAATAGACGTTTGCATCCTAAATCGTCCATTCCACGGCTATACCTCCCACGACATCGGGGAGGCCGTGGACTCTTGAGTTTGGAGAGTCTCCATAATAGGATGGTTCTGGATGGAGCCTGTAAGGTCATCAGGAGTTCGGATCCCCTCCTCTGCATGGTACGGGACCATGAAAGTGCAGGAATAGGAGCCTTTTTGTTTAAGGCAGCACAAAGAGCAGCCGATGAACTTGGTCTCTCCTTCGACATTGAGCGGATAAATCCCGACTCTGTCACCGAGTTGGAACCTGCTCGACGAAAAGCCCAAATTAAAGCTGCAGAACACAACATCTTTCTGCAGCTTCACATGGATAAGCCAGTGCATGGAGTTTTCTATAAAAATATAGAGAACCTTGACTTATCCGAAAGGCTGACCTTTGCTTTCTTAAGGTCAGCCGGGCTGAAGTCTGAGACCGAGGGATTCATAATGGCTTGCCAGAATTGTGTATTTAATACCCTCGTCTATCGTAGTCGTGTCATAGGTATAGAGGTCCCTGATGTCAGCTGCAGGGCCTGCCGCAGGGCGCCAGAGACTTTAATGCACCTGTTGTCGGCTTGTCCGACATATACAGTCTCAGCCTATATCCAGAGGCACGACGGAGCATTACGAGTGCTTTATTATCACCTAAGGCACTCGTATGGGATAGACGAGACACCAGTGCTGCCTTATGCTCTGGGAGATATTGAGTCTGTTGTGGGAAATGAGAAGTGTCTAATTTATTGGAACTACTCTTTTCCCACCGCCAGGCAAATACAAGCCAACAAGCCTGATGTAGTCCTCCTCGACCATCAACTCAAGACAATGTTTGTCGTGGAGTTCTCGGCTCCCGCGGAGAACAACATTGTCTTCAAGGAGGAAGAAAAACGGACAAAATACGAGATCTGCTCTTCGAACTCCGCAGACTGTATCCAGACCATACTGTTAAGATAGTGGTACTGAGACACACACTGCTTTCGGAACTTAAGATCATACCGGCATGCCGAAATTCGGCAGAGGTCTTAGCCGGCAGAATGCAGAAGACCGTCATTCTCGGTTCATTACGTCTGCTCAGGGCACACGATTCCCGGACCCAGTAGTCACTCACCCCATGGGCGTGGGGAGTGGCTATCGGTACCACCAGCTCCCCTCTGTGAGGGTCGGAGCCACAGAGAAGGGTGACTGGTTTTTAGTTAGCTAAAAAAAAAAAAAATAATAATAATATGATGAATGAATGAATGAATGGCTTTATTGAATAGGACTAGTATCCTAATATACTTACAAAACTATTAAATTAATACATATTACACACATGTTACAATGAAGATGTAATTTAAAAAATAATTACTAAAAATGTAATACCTAACGTAATTTAATTATTGCACAACGTCTGTTACAATGAAAGTGGTAATTTAAAATTATTATTAAAAATGTAATAGCTAAGGTAATTTAATAAATGCAATACTTAATGCTCACCTTCTTTGAATCATGTACTACCCTTTACTTTTTAATATAAGTAAGAAATTTACTTTTAAACTCATGAACTGATTTGGCATTTTTAATAACATCTGGCAATTTATTGAAGTCGTTAAGGCCTTTATAGAATAAGGATTTCATAGATCTACTTAAGTGGTACTTTGGCAAATAAAAATTAGAATTTATTCTAGTTGGATAATAATAATAATAATGAGAAGAACCCATGCCCCGCAAAGAAACGGCCTGGATCAGAGAAGAGGTTAGATCCATTGGTAACATAAGAACAATGGAGGGAAATGAAATATCACACGCGGAAGTGAAAGAGGCCATGAAGAAGACACACAGCTGGAAAGGAACTGGTAACGATGGCCTACATAACTACTGGCTAAAAAGTTTCCCATCCACCCACGAAGCTCTGGCAAAACACTTCACGAACATCATCAGGGACCCTAATCAGATGCCACAGTTCATGATCAAAGGAATCACCTACCTTATCCCCAAGACAAGCCAATCCTGTAAAATATCGCCCTATTACATGCCTATCTACAATATATAAAATACTCACCTCTGTCATCACGAACAAAATCTATAAACACCTAGAGCGAAATAAAATAATCACAGAGGAGCAAAAAGGGTGCAGGAGATGTGCGCAAGGATGTAAAGAACAGCTAATAATCGATGAAATAATAACAGGCGAATCAAAAAAACGCAAGAAGACTCTATACACTGCGTACATCGATTATCAAAAAGCGTTCAACAGTGTACCACATTCGTGGCTGCTGAGAGGTATGGAAATCTATAAAATTGACCCAACATTAATACAGTTCTTACGGACTATCATGTGCAAGTGGGAAACTACACTCAAGACAAATATAGGGTCAACCAAAAGAAGTAGGAAACATTAAGATAAAAAGAGGGATTTTCCAAGGTGACTCCCTAAGTGCATTGTGGTTCTGTCTAGCGCTCAATCCAATGTCCCGGAGGCTTAACACCATGCAAGGGACCAATGTACAGGAACAAAACATCACGCACCTTTTATACATGGACGATTTAAAGCTGTATGCAGAAACTAAGAACAACCTCGACACACTAATGCAATGGACGGAAAAATTCAGTAAGGACATTCGTATGAATTTTGGAATCGACAAATGCAAAGTGAATGCTATGAAGAAGGGCAAATGGGAACAAATCAAAATCTACAAAACCAGAGAAAATTAGGAAATAGGTGGTATGGAGGAACAATAATAATAATAATGTATTTATTTTTAGCTCCAGCTAAATCTTTACAGATAAAAAGTATATATATATATATATATATATATATATATATATATATATATATATATATATATATGTTATATGGATTATTTCGAAAAACACTTTTTAAAAAACTTTTTACTTAATTTATTTTATTATTATGTACACAACTTATATTAGAGATTCTCAAGCTTGAGATCTCTGTTACAAAGTACTAAATGTTAATAACTAAGTTAAGCGTTGACCAAGATAGAATGATGCGAATTTACAAATTTGGCCTTTTATAGGTTTTGAATCTGCTGATGACAAATTGCAATGTCGACAATATTGCGTTCACAAAAAAACAAAGTAATAAATTACACCCAAAAAACAAAGTAATAAATTAGTATTGAAAAATAAAAGGGCCTTGTTGAAAAGTATCAAATTTCATAGACTTTAGGTAATTATCGAATTGCGTTCGAAATAATCAAAAACATTAAGAAAAGTAATAACTCAGCAGTTTCAAAATTAACAAATAAATAATGTTTACAAAAGTTTGACATTAGGGTAATTTAAAGTATAAACAATAGAATAAACAATAATAGTACATGCGACACAAGAACTATGCATTAGTTGGGACTTATAATATTTTAAATATGTAGGGGTTAATTCCTATATAACAACTCCCTTTTATAATAAAAAGTTGATGCTATACAATGCGACAACTTTTTAAGCATAATTTTTATTAAAATTATTAGTATTCAATTCAATGTTCTCATCTTCATAATCTTCTTGAATTCCTATACTGGGTCTTCGACTAGGAAGGAACTTAACAATTTTCCTTAAAGTTCTATTACTTCTTGGTGGTTTAGGGGGTTGATCACCAGAGTTTTGAATCGCTATTTTAAATCTTTTGCGATTTTTACATTTACAACATAAGTATAACAATATAAGAGTTATTATTAATACAATAATAAAATATGTGAACCATGAAATATGTTTTCTTACAAAAGGTTCATTTATTATTTTATCCAAATTTCGAGAATATTGGTCTAATTTATGTTTTGCAATATCTAAATTTTCAGTATTAAAATTATTTAATTTTAACGGTTGTAGGTTTAATTTTGATTTTACATTATCAGGTAAATGTTGACAACAATCATAAGGTATTGTAACAGTGTGAAAGCTAGATTTTATTTCAGATCCTTGATTTAATTTTGGTTGTACCTTTGTATTTCCTATGTAGGCATTACAATTCGTTGTTAATTGTAAAACTGAAGTTTTATAAATAATTTGAGTATAAGCTTCTTGATTTTGACATTTAATTGTAACAGTTAAAGGATCAGATATTGAAATTAACCAAATATTATCTTCTATTTCATGAATATTATAATTCTTTGCAAGTACAAGGGAAGATCGACAAGTTTTAGGTAACACTGTTGGGTTTTTCAAAATTTGAGCTTCACAAATTGTGTCACTATCAATTGGATAAGGCACCATATTTGAACATAATTTTAATCTAGGGATTAAATTTTTACAATTTTTTAAAGTTGAAAAAGATATGAACATTAACGAATCATCATCCTTAGCAATATATTTTTCAGAGATACTTAAGATATGAAAAAGTCCTGTTCTATTATCAAAAATTGGTATAGGGTATAATTTATAAATGGTGTATGCTTCTGGTTGAACCAAGGGAATTTTTAATATGAAAACAATTTTAGATTCAGTTTGAAAAGCTTCGAGTTCGATAATATCAAGATATTGAGCAATTTTTGCACTAGAGGCAACTAAAGGTAAATTGTTTTTATGTAAACTTTGAGAAATCTGTTGAAGTGATATGACCAAATCATTTGGTGTTATGATTGAGCTATGTATAATTTTTAAACGTGAAAAGGTAATAGCATTTAAAATGTCAGTTAATTCATTTTCTAAGTACATGTAGTTTTCCATGAGATTTTCACATATTTCAATTACTTTTAGTTTTGATTCTATAAGTCCAATTGTATCTGAAATATTCAAAATAGCATTTTCAATTATTTTAATGTCTTTATTAAACGCTTCCTCATCAATTCGTAAATTTTGTATTGTTTCATTGAAGTTTTTTATGACAGATGTAGTTACTGAAATTTGATTTTTCATTAAATTTTCAAGTTGATGTTCATCATTTAATAATTTGTTTATACACTCTGTATAAAATTCTCCATCTGAGGCATCTAAATTTCCAGTGATTGCTTTCCATACGGTTCCGACACCGTTTAATATTCCTCGTTTATAACGTTTAGTATCAGCAAAAACTTCTTCATATTTTAATTGAAGTGAGTCAGATAAATGGGTTAATAAACTAATATGAGTTTGTACTTCTGAATAAAATAATTTACCGCGGGGTTGATTATTATTAAAACTTACTGAATTGATTAAACTTTTTAATATATTGTCATTGTAGTCGAGATTTTCCTTTAAAGTTAACATATCCTTATATACTAATAATGTCCATTTGTCATTTGACACTTTAAGATATTCTTCTTGATGATAGTATAGTCCAACTGTATTATTTATTGGTTTAAGCGAAAACTTTGTTGGTAGGGCCATAACACGGATAGATGAAATGCTCAAAATAAGCAGAAACCTGCAAATAAATTAATTTTCAAAATGGGGTTTCATTTTATCGAAATTAATTTTAGTATTTCGCTTAGTTTCAGGATTATACAAGATAGCTGAATTTCTTAAAATTTCTTTAATTTCATAGGGTCCATTGAATTTATTTCCAAGTTTACTTTGAATTTGACTAGATTTTACATATACTTTGTCACCTACTTTATAGTCTGGGACATTTTCTGAAACATGTTTATCAAAGCGAATTTTAGATTTTCCTTTTTGCAAATTAGTTCTTGCGCGTGCTAACTTATAATAATATGATATACGGTTATTTAAATCTCTTACGTACTTTGTAATCAATTCGTGTTGATTATATAAAGTTTCTGGGGGTCTACCAGAGGTGTGCCCGAATATTAATTCGTAGGGGGTAAATCCATGCGTCTTATTCACTGAATTATTATAACATATTACTGCATAAGGTAATATTGTTAAGGGATGTTCTTGAGGGTTTTCAGTGACATGTGCTCGTATCATTTCTGTCAGTGTTGCATGAAATCTTTCAAGTGAACCATTTGATTGGGGATGGTTGACACTTGAATATGTCAATTTAATATCATATAGTGTACAAAGGTCTTTAAGTAGATTATTTTCAAATTCTCGTCCGGAATCACAGTGTATTCTAAGGGGAGTTCCAAAATGTTGAAAATAAAGCAAAAGTGTATTTACAATAGATTTTGCAGTTTTATCACTCATAGGATATGCTTGTGTAAATTTTGTTAATTCATCTCGAATGGTTAAAATATAATTTTTCGTGGGTATTTCTAAAACATCAATGTTAATTCTTTCAAAAGGGGTTTTTGGAGTTTCAGTTATTACTAATGGACTTTCAAGGTTTTTACGACAAATTTTTACTTTTTGACATATTTCACATTTCTTAATAAAATTTTCTACATCTTTTGATATACCGGGCCAATTATATTTTTCTTTTATACGTCTAATGGTTTCGTTAATTCCTCGGTGTAAATGACTTTTTCCTGAATGATATTGATCTAATATTATTGGTATTTGGTCTTCATCTGGGTTTTGAACAATATTTTGACAAACAATTAATTTCACTTCCTTTTCAGCTAAAATGAAAGAAAGTATTTCAAGAATTGGTAAATTGATATTGTTTTCTACATAATATGTTTTTAAAGAATTGATTTCATTTTGATATTTGTAAAAAGTTACAAATAAGCGTAATATTGCATTGTCATGTTCAGCTGGTAATGGAATTATAAAATATTTTCTACCTTTGACGCGTTGG
This sequence comes from Rutpela maculata, assembly GCA_936432065.2. Classification (NCBI taxonomy): domain Eukaryota; kingdom Metazoa; phylum Arthropoda; class Insecta; order Coleoptera; family Cerambycidae; genus Rutpela; species Rutpela maculata. The sequence continues at coordinate 195,576,497 of OW386285.2, forward strand.
CTTGAACAAACATTTATTTTGTCGTTTTCAAAACTAGGATTTTGCTCAAATATGTCTTCAATTATTTTGTAATGAAAGTCTTTTAAATTATTCTGTTGAAAAAATGTGATAATGTTTTTGTGATCTTTATCTAATAATTGCGTATTAGAAAATACAATTTTTGAATAATCAATTAGTGATTTTGTTTCATATAAATTTTGAAAAATATCGAATTCACGAGAAATTTCTTCCGGAGATATTTCATTTTCAATAACTTCAATTTCTTCAGGATTTTCGTCGCTAATGTCAATTTCTCTTGATGTAGATGGTTCTTGCTGTTGCATATTATTATGAAAAGTCATGCATTTTTGAAAATGAGTTAAATCGTTTTGGAAATGATTTATTTTAATTCTGGATAGAGCATCAGCGTTTTTATTTATTTTTCCGGGTTTATAAATAATCTCATAATCATATTCTTCTAATTTCAATCTCCATCGAGCTAATCTACTGCCAGGATCTTTTATTGAGAATAACCAGGTTAAAGGTCGATGATCAGTAACTAGTTTAAACTTCCTGCCAAAGAGATAAGGCCTAAAGTACTTCACGGACCATAATATTGCTAATAATTCACGTTCAATAACTGAATACCTTGATTCTGCAGGGCATAATGTCCTTGAAGCATAAGCTATTGGAAGATCTTTACCTATAGGGCCTTGAGAAAGTATTGCGCCGATTGCAAATGCGCTAGCATCAGTAGTTAATAAGAATGGTTCATTAAAATTAGGATAAATTAAAATTGGAGTGGTTGTTAAAGCCTTTTTTAATTCACGAAATGAGTTTTCACATTCTGTGTCAAAGTTAAAAGGGATATCTTTTTGAAGTAATTTTGTTAATGGTTTTGATATTTTAGCGAAGTTTGGTATAAAACGTCTATAGTAACCTGCTAAACCTAAAAATGACTTTATTTCTTTTTGTGTTTTTGGCTGAGGAAAATTTTGTATACACTCAATTTTTGCTGGATTAGGTTTGACTCCATTTTTTGTAATCACATGTCCTAAATAAATAACTTCTTTTCTCAAAAACTCGCATTTGTCAGGTTGTAATTTTAAATTAGCTTGTCTTAGTCGCGTAAATATTTCTGTAAGTCTAGAAATATGTTCATGTATTGTTGCAGAATAAATTATTATGTCGTCCATGTAGACTAGACATCTTTCGTTTTGTAAACCGACTAATATATGATCCATAACTCTTTGAAAAGTTGACGGTGAATTTTTTAGTCCAAACGGCATACGTAAAAATTCATAATGCCCATTTTCTACAGAAAATGCAGTTTTTTGAACATCTTTTGGATCGACCTCGATTTGGTGAAACCCAGAGGCTAAGTCTAGTGTAGAAAAATATTGACATTGTCCTAATTGATCTAATAAGTCCGATATATTAGGTAGAGGATATTTATCATTGACGGTAATTTCGTTTAATTTACGATAATCAATGACTACACGCCATTTTTGTTTGCCTGATGCATCCATTTTTTTCGGTACTACCCAAACAGGGGACGACCATGGTGAAACTGAATGTTGAATTATTCCTTGATCTAACATTTCTGAAATTTGTTTTTTAACTTCTTGTTTATGAATTTGTGGATAGCGATATGATTTTGTATAAATTGGTTTTGAGTCACCTGTATTTATAACATGTTTAATTTCATTTGTAAAACTTAACGCATCACCTTCTAAATAAAAAATATCAGCAAATTTTAAACATACTTCTGTAATTAAGTCCTTTTCTTCTTCATTTAAATGTTCCAAGCGTAACGAGTCTTGTATTTGAATTTTTCTATCATATGATTGACACTGTATGTTATTTTCTGAATTAAAATTTAAAATTGTTTGTGAATTTGGAAAAATTTCTAATTGTAAATCAGAAAAATCTACGGTTTTTTGAATACCATTCGCATTTAGTACAGTGGTAAAAAATTCTCCATTTTGATTTATTTTAACTACTGCATTTGGTAAATAGACTCTTTCTTTTTCTTGCGCTAGTAAAATAGCATCTGTGTTAGCTAAATTACATCTTAATTTAATTGTTTGTTCAGTTCGGGGCTCAATTGAAATTTTATTTGCAAAATTATTTTGTCTTGGTTTTATTGACTTATAGTTTGGTGAAATTTTGTTATTTTGTTGAATTTGATTATAGTCTGGTAAAGTTTTGCTATTTTGTTGAGTGTGATTTTCCTGGGATTTAAACACAATTTCCTGATTTTCAGCTTTAAATAATGGTACAGTTTTGAAATTTGTTATTAATTGACGATTTTTAATATCAACAATACAATCATAGTGTTCAAGAAAATCTGAACCTAGTAAACCATCAAATTCAATATCTAAATTACAGATATAGACTTTGTGTGGATCACCAGTTTTAAATGGTATGTTCGTTGATTGGTTTATTATTAAAACTGATTGGTTTGTTATTCCTTGAATTGATAAATTTTCAGTAAATCTTTGAGGATATTTTTCAACAGTTTTAGGTTTAAAAATCGAGATTCCTGCACCAGTATCAATTAAAATTTTGAAAGTATTTGTGATATCTTTTATATAATATAAATTAGTTGCACTTACAGTTAATAAATTTTTTGGATTTTTTACATAAAATTGTGTTCGAGACTCATTGTTTGTACTTGAGTTTCTAAATTGGCAATTTGTTCTTGCAAATCCGGGGGATCGTCTAAATAAACGTCTGTTTGAAAATCCACTTGTTCGGAATTTGGACGTTCAATGGGAAAACCATAAGTTTGACAATCATAATTTCGAGCATCATAATTTTGAAAATCACCATAACAATTTTGATCATTCTGATGGTTATTATAATTTTCATAATTTTCGTATTCATTAACATGATGATTTATTTGTTGATTATTATTATTATTATTTTGTGGCATAAAATTGGGTTTTCTTTGAAAATTATTTTGAAATTGTGGATTAGTTGATCTAAAATTTTGATTTTGAGCAGTTGTACCAAATGTATTATTTGGAAAGTTTTGTCTTGTCTGGAAAGATTGTTGAGGATTAAAATTTCTTGATAAATTTTGAAAATTTTGGAACTTTGTCTTGACCGACATTCAGTTACAGTATGTCCTTTTCGTTTGCAATAAGAACACATTTTTTGAAATGAAGTGTTGGGTTTTTTGTCTTGACTTGGGTTAACATTTGTTTTTTGAAATTTCTGTTTTTCGAAATACGAGAGTTGTAATTCTCTACGTATTCTCATTGAGGCTGTTAAAATATCTGGAGGATTTCCAGCTCTAACAATTTGTCCTAATCGTGGTTCTAGTCCGGTTAATAAAGTATTTAAAGTCATATTTTCAATTAATTGCTCTTGAGCTGCCTTTTGTTCAGGATTTAAATTTTGTTGCTGAATGCAAGCGTGCATTTTTGCATTGTGTGTTTGTAATCTTGAAACAAAAGTTAAAGGAGATTCATTAGACAATTGATGAATTCTCTGTAAATCTTGTATTAAAGACATTAGGTCACGAGAATCACCAAAATGTACAGTTAATAATTGTTTAATGTCTGACCAAGTTTGTGTGTCACGGAAATTTATTAATTGTGCTGCTTTTCCTTTCAACTTATTTTTAATATGTAATGTTAATAACATTTTTTGATCTTCAACGCACATTCGATAAGCATGATTACAAGCATTTAAAAATGTATTGAGGAAAATTTGGTCACCATCAAATTCTGGTATTAATGAAAAAATTTCTGAAAGTTTATACGGTTCAATTTCGACAGTTGCCATTTTAAATTAAATTTTAGATAATAGAAAGGAATTATATTTTTAGTAAATAAATATTTTTTATAGTAAATATTTTTTATATTTACTAGATTCTATCTCGGTGATTAGTATTTTGCTCTTAGGTTAATTAGTTTTAAAATTCTTAAAAATATAATTATTAAATTCGTAAATAGTTCAATATTAACTTAAATAATAAAAATTAATATATTTTCTTTAATAAAGATGATAATTCAATAATATTCACTTACATTAAAAGTGCCATGTTCTAGATCTTCTTTTGAAAATTGAATGCTACTCCGTAAGCGTTGCTCCACCGAAGTTTCCACTGCCAGGGGTGTTACTAGGTATTCCTTCCACAGGGATTGACTTCAATGTCGAAGACACCAAGTTTCGAGACCAGGAACTGGAATTTAACGTTTTGGGGTAACTTGCGAACCAGTTTCGGTTTTCTTTTCCGATCTGACCGTTTCCCTCTGTTTTGAAGTTTGCATTTTGTTCACTTCAAAGGTTTTTCTGTCCTTTTGTTTTTCTTTGAATTCTTCTTTGAATTCTTGAGTTTTGGTACGTTTTTCCATTAAGTTAAAGTTAGTTGATTGTTCTTCTTTTTGTTCAATTGTTTCTTCTTTGTAATAATTGGAATAATTATTCATTAATTTTTTCTAGGTTCTCCTTCAAAGGATTGGAATCCACCACTATTCTTCTTATTTTCCAAAACAGTGTTTTCGGAATCCTACCGACTGCGCCAAATTGTTATATGGATTATTTCGAAAAACACTTTTTAAAAAACTTTTTACTTTATTTTATTTTATTATTATGTACACAACTTATATTAGAGATTCTCAAGCTTGAGATCTCTGTTACAAAGTACTAAATGTTAATAACTAAGTTAAGCGTTGACCAAGATAGAATGATGCGAATTTACAAATTTGGCCTTTTATAGGTTTTGAATCTGCTGATGACAAATTGCAATGTCGACAATATTGCGTTCACAAAAAACAAAGTAATAAATTACACCCAAAAAACAAAGTAATAAATTAGTATTGAAAAATAAAAGGGCCTTGTTGAAAAGTATCAAATTTCATAGACTTTAGGTAATTATCGAATTGCGTTCGAAATAATCAAAAACATTAAGAAAAGTAATAACTCAGCAGTTTCAAAATTAACAAATAAATAATGTTTACAAAAGTTTGACATTAGGGTAATTTAAAGTATAAACAATAGAATAAACAATAATAGTACATGCGACACAAGAACTACGCATTAGTTGGGACTTATAATATTTTAAATATGTAGGGGTTAATTCCTATATAACATATATATATATATATATATATATATATATATATATATATATATATATATATATATATATATAAAATATATATGATTGACAAAACATACATTTATCTAATCTGTACACTCTAACATTATGCTACTTTCATTCCACTAAATAAATTATAACCCATAATGTTCTATACAATATCTTCTGCACTTATATTTAAACTTTTCCAACGATTGGCAGTGTTTTACCTCCGCTGGCAGACTATTATACTCAATTAAGCCTTTATGGAATAAATTGTTCTGGCTATACGAAGTCGCCACAGTTGTAACATAGAAATTACCTCTCGATCTTGTATCGTAATTATGAATATCTTCAATAAAACATAACTCATTTAGCAGGTGCTGTGGATATAAACCATGTTTGATTTTGTAAATAACAATCATGGAGTTCAGATATATAGTTTGTCTGACACTTAATAATTTAGTTCTTTCCAACATTTGACTAATGTTAGTATATCTGCTACATTTCAGAATAATTCTCAATGCCTGGTTTTGTTTTTTTTGGATGTTATTTATGTCTGTATTACTTAACATGAACAAAATAGTTGCACAAAAATGGAGATGTGGAAGTATAATCGTCTTATATATTAGTAACTTTGACCAACTGCTTAGGATATTTCTCTTTCTACCTAACAGGTTCACTTTTTTTGCTATTTTGCTGGTAATGTATGTGGCATGTCTAGAAAATGTTAAGTTTTCGTCAATCATTACTCTTAGATATTTACATTCTTTAACCTGTTCTAATTTTCTACCATTAATATATACCCCTGTATGATTGATTATGTCCACTGAATTATACTTATTTTTTATTATCATGAATTTTGTTTTCTCTATGTTTACACTTAGGCTATTGTTGTTCATCCAATCTTGTAATATTATTAGTTCATTGTTTATTGTGTTTACAACAGCATTCACATCTTCTCCGACAAAATACACTAGAGTGTCATCTGCAAAAAGCTGGATTTTACATTTATCTGTATATTTCACTATATCATTGATATACAATATGAATAAAGTAGGTCCTAGAACCGTGCCCTGCGGGACTCCACATGAACTGACTTTAAGAGATGATAAACTATTATTGTATTTTACCAGCTAATATCGGTTTTCAAGGTATTCCTTTAGTACTTTTATGACTAAAGGTCCCATTCCATAGTTCTTTAGCTTCAATAATAACAGGTCTCTATTAATAGTTTCAAATGCACGACGAAAATCAAGAAAAACTACCCCTACCACTTGCTTTTTATTTAACGCACTTTTCCAATTAGCCAATACTGTTTGTAGCGCACTTTCACGCGAGTTCTGCTTTCTAAACCCTGCCTGGTAGCTAGTCAATAACTCATTATTCTCCGCGTATTCCACAATTTGTTCATTCAGCACCAATTCGAGCATCTTTTCATATGTTGGTACCATGTTTACAGGCCTGTGCTCCTCACATTTCACAGTATTATTTTTCTTTTCTAATGGAATAATAGTTGAAGTCTTCCAAGTTTCTGGAAAATTTCCACTTTCTATAATTATATTTATCAACTGTAAGAATCTATTTCCTATTACTTCAAATGAAAGCTGTAATATCTTTGTTGTAATACCATCTACAGAACTTTTTTATTTTTCATTTCTTTAACTATTCTTTTTAATTTAGTAAAATCTATTGTGGCAAATTTCTCTAGTTTAATATTAGTTTTATCCATTTTGTTCAAGATGTCTTCAATTTGCTGTTGAGTTGGCTGTATTACTATCTCCTCTATGCTTTGTAAAAAATATGTGTTAAATTTGTTTGCTATTTCGTGATCGTCCTTTATTGTAAGACCGTTGAATACAATACCATCTTTGCTAGTCATTTTTCTGTCATTTTTAACTATTTGCTTTAGGGTTTTCCACATTTCCGTAGTATCTCCTTTTACCTCGTCAATTTTCTCATTGTAGTATCTTTCTTTCTGTTCCCTTATTAACCTAACCACCTCATTTCTGCTTCTTCTGTAGTTTTCCCAGTCCATTCCCTCATTTGTTATAACAGCTCTCCGGTACAGTTGATCTCTTTGTTCTATGTTTTCACCTATTATTGTTGTCCACCATTTTTTGTTAGCCTAATCACTATTAACAAGTTTTTCTTTGACAGGAGCATATCTATCTAATGTGTCTTTGAGACTTTGTACTAATTTTTCTGATATACTATTAACATCCATATTATTTATTGTCCAGTCTGTGTCCATTAGATCTAACTGGAAGTCTAACTCATTAAAGTTTATAAAGTCTCTATAAATTTTTTTATATGATCTATTTATCTTTTGGTCGGAGAGATCTACAGTTATAATACAATGATCTGATATATTCGGTGTAAGATGAACCTGACGCCGCAGCTCCTTCTCGTTAGTTATTATTAAATCTATTCTTGAAGCAGATTGTTGTGTGATTCTAGTAAATGTTTCTATTTTTTGATACATTCCATTATTTTTTATAATATCTTCTAGTTTCTTAGAATAGTAACTAATTTTTGTCATATCTATATTAAAATCTTCTACCATGAGAAAAGTACCTGGTTTTGCTGCATATTCTTCAAATATTTCTTCTAATATCTCTAATAATATATGGTCGCTGGTATTTGGGGAATGATGACATTGAAGATATTGTATTTCTTTTTTTGTATTGATATTTCTATTCCTACAACCCACATATTCATATATATATAGACTCCTGAAGTATTATTCTGTGTTTGTATTCGTCTTTTACATATGTTATTACTCCACCTGTGTGTCTGCTTGTTGAATAATTTATGTTTGTTTTGTAACCATTTATGTCTATCTCATTATTTAAGATATCTTCAGTTATATGTGTTTCTGAAATACCTACAACAATGGGTTTCCACTTATTAATAATCCACTCCAATTCTGTTTTATTTGTATTCAGCCCCTGTATATTAAGAAGATACATTAATTTGGATTGTAATTGCTATTTCGAATGACCGTTATACACTTCTGGATAGTTTATTTTCTGTTCCATTTGAGTGTATACTCTTTTATATGCTTCACAGTTTCTATCTATGGCTCTATGCCCATAATCAATGTTGGGAATTTTTAATATCTCTGAAGCATGTTTGCAATTACAACATATTTCTTGGTTAGATTAACATTCATCAATTTTGTGTTCACCTGCGCATTTTGGGCATACATTATTGGCCTTTTTACAGTTTTTGGCTAAATGGCCAAATTTCCAACATTTATAACACTGGATAACATTTATGTGATTCACATATTTACAAGAACGCCAACCGATATGCAGAACATCTTTTTTGGATACCTGTTTATAAGAAAATGTGTCTATTTGTTTTTCCACGTTTATCTTCATATTTGTCTAAAATTTTTATAATTCGCTGGTCTATTGGAGTGTCAATAGTATTTTGTATAATTATTTTTTCGATAAGTGTATCGGGTTCTTCCAATAAATTTTTTTCAATATTAAAAATTTTTAATCTTGGGTTTCTTTTCAGGTATTTTTATTTCGTATTCTTTTCCTAGATTTTCTTTAATACTCTCAGATATATTTTTAACGTCTTCTTGCTTGCTACAATTTATTGCTACACCCCCTTCACTGATATATTTCATTCTATTAATTCCTACTCCTAATAAACTTGGATTTATTTTATTCTCTATTGCCTGTTTTGTAGCTGAACTTGCTTGTATTGTTTTTGGTTTTACAACCAGTATTTCAGAGGTGGGATTTTTCTTTACCGCAGCACTGTAACACATCTTATTGTTTTCTCGGATACATTTTTCTTTTAATTCTTCTGTCTCTTTCTTCAGTAGATTAATTACTTCTTCTTTACTTGCTAAGATTTTTTCCTTGTTTTCTACTATTTTTTTCTCATTTTCATACAGTTGTTCTTTTATTTTTATCATTTCTTGAAACATTAAAAATATGTTCGACTTATCACACTTATGGCAGAAAAACTTCATTATACGATTGTTTAATTGTAGTACCTTTATCTCTGAGGATGTTAATTTTCCACATGTTTTACAAATTGCTGCCTTACATCCATCACATTTATAAGTTTCTTTGTTTTCTTCCTCACATTTATCACACTTCATATTACTTAGGTTATGTTGTATTATACAGTAATTAAAATATTGATTTTCATCATTTTCATAAAATCTTTTATTTCCAGACGAAATGTCCATTTTATACTTGCTTTCAATACACTTTTTGGCTAATTTTTTTTGCTTAATTTCTTTAAAAATGCACTATTTATTTTTGCACCATGTGCTCAGAACCTAACCTCGCTAGACTCCAAGAACTATACAAATACCTGGGATGTCTACAAACAAGAGGTATAGACACAAAAACCGCCAAAACGCAAATCATAAAAAAATTCGACCAACGACTGAGCCAGATTCTAAAAACGGAACTATGGGCCAAAAACAAGTTCAAAGCTATCAACACTTTTGCTATCCCTATACTTACCTATAGCTTCGGAATGATCCATTGGACAGCGACTGAGTTACAAGACCTAGACAGAAAAGTAAGAAAAGAACTTACCAGACACAGAAAACATCATCCAAGAAGTGCAAAGGAAAGATTATATTTACCTAGATCTGATGGCGGAAGAGGGCTCATCTCCATACCCAACCTCCACTACCGCCAAATAAAACAACTAAGAGAATACTTTACGAGTAAGGCACAAGACACGACACTGCATAGACACGTGACACAAGCAGACATAAAGTTTACCCCGTTAAATCTAGGCAATCCATGCTACAATATAGAAACAAACATCATAACTAGAGCTGACATGCTAAATACCTGGAAAAGAAAACCTTTGCACAGCAAACATCCGCAGATCATAGAACAAGCACATATAGACAACAAGGCATCCTATGAGTGGTTAAAGAAAGGTTAACTGTACGCAAAGACAGAAGGATTCTTAGTAGCCATCCAAGACCAAGTAATAAACACCAAATATTACAGAAAACACATAATAGGGGACCGTCAAATAGAGGACAAGTGTAGGCTATGCAAATCAAAACCTGAAACGATCGACCACATTATAAGCGGATGTACCACTGTCGCAGCCACAGAGTACACAAGAAGGCACAACAACATTGCCAAAATTGTACATCAAGAGATATGTCGACAAGAAGGTATAGCAACAGATAACATCCCCTACTACCAGTACGACCCCGAAAATGTCATAGAAACCAACACAAGGAAAATATATTGGAATCGGGAAATAATAACTGATAGGCCCATACAGCATAATGTTCCCGACATCGTACTGCAACATAAAGACCTGCATACTACCTATCTTATAGAAATTTCGATCCCCAATGCTACAAATTTAGAAAAGAAGAACACAGAAAAACTTAATAAATATATACCCCTTGCAGAGGAGATACGAGATATGTGGCAACAAGATAAAGTCATCATCGTCCCAATCATCCTAGGAGCAACAGGTGAAATACCTAAAAACTTGGAAATGAATTTAAACTCCATCAACCTTAAAAACCACCTCATAAGTAAGATGCAAAAGTCAGTCAGTAGTATGTGTAGAAGGACGCTAAATATCCACTAGGAATACTTACAATCTCTAAGTGCTTGAGGGACCTCCACACTTAGAAGAAAATACCAACAAATACCAACAAAATACCAACAAATGTTGTGAACACAAAATAATAATAATAATAATTAATAATAATAAAAGTGCATAAAAAGTTAAACAATGGTATTGTTTTCAATCCAACTGTTATGCAGTTCTTCGGTAAGAAGCATCCTTCTATTGCCTGTTTCTGTGCATCAGTCAGTAAGTAGGTAGGGCTGGTATAATTAATTTTTGAAATAGTAAATATTTCATTAGACCAATTAGGAGTATAACCTTTATCGAACACGCCTCTTTACTTGCTTATTCTCACATGATCGTTAATTTCAAATTTAGGTAATTGTGAATATGTAATTGTAGGATAATTGTAAACAGATTTCAAGAGTATTTTTTCATTCTTTTTATTTATATCTGCGGGTTTCATGCTGATGGTACGATGCCCAGTATTATTATATTTCTTAATAATACTGTGTGTGTAGTCGCAGCTAGGCATGGGGAGAAGAATTACAATATCGCGCGTGCCAGCTGGCTGCAATGAAATAACAGAGCTGGAATGCTCCACCAACGGACGAATTTACGGCTGCCGGTGTTGTCAAATCTCTCGCGCTACGTGAATGTACATGCCTAATGGAAAATTACACGCACGGTATCAGCAAGTAAATTATACCATCGAAAAGAACCATTTATACTAAATTCCTTATACATCATAGATTTTATAGTCCTATTTACGCATTCGACTACTGAATATTTTTTAGTGCTATATGAGGAATAATGATTAATTTTATATTTTTTCATTCATTTTTGATAGTAATATAAAATTCGGTTCCATTATCAGTTTGTAAATTAACGGAGATTTGTTTATCTGCGACTAATATTTTTTCCATAGCTCGAGTAACATCTACACCAGATTTAGATTTAACTGGTTCAGCCCATGCATACTTTGAAAAAACACCAATTGCAATGAGAATATATTTATAATTTTTATTGTAATTAGCATATGGAATTATTTCGACTAAATCAGCCCGAAGTAACTCTTTTAAACCTCTAACTACGACTTTTCGTCTCTTAAAGTTAATTCTAGCTAGCTTATGTATTTCATTAACAATATCTCTTTTTATAGCAGACATGTTTACAGTTCAACAAAAATTTACGTACTGTTAAATTAATCTAGCGGTTCGATTATTTTACTTTCTAATAGTTCCTCTAAAATTCTATTTATTTCATTCGTATGACTTGAATTACCTGCCTCCTGTGAAGCTATCAAAAGCCTAAGATGGTCAACGAGTTCATTAGGATCGTCCCAATAGACGTAATCAACGTGAAGCATCGGTTTATTAATATCCTGGTACTTCCAGCTCTTACTACCAGATTTCTGCTCCGTGGGATTATAATTTCTCTTATGTGCGCTAGTGCTTTTTACGATATCAATGTATTGTTTCTTGATCATCATTATTACAATGGTGCGAACGTTTTTTAAATAGTAATTCATAAAAACTGCGAGTGCCCTGATACTCTTTGTTATTTATTATTAAATTGTCACCGTCAAATTGAATTGCAGAATTTCCAATATAATATTTATCTACTTCGGGATTATATCTTACACCATATCGAAAATCATGTGTATTTCAGTATCATGTATCATCTCAAATATATACGTTTTAGGCAGATCGCCAAATTTCTCAAGATACTTCTCATCTGACTGGATGCCTTCTTCAGAGTCAACAGTTGGCGGTGTAATATTAATATTTTTTTCATCCTCCGAGGGTTCAGATTTTTCCTTACTGTTTAAATTCTCGTCTCAAGCTTGATATGTTTAGCTATTGAATGTAAAGGTGCGGTGATGGGAGCAAAAGACTTTTCAATTTGCAGGTCGTGCATTTTGAGTGCCTCTAATTTGCGCTTTATGGCATTTTGAGCTTCAATAATTTTATTAGTAATATCCATGTCGACAGGTGCGTCAGATAACGTGTAATTATCAACTGATAGAGATAGTAAAATCACAGGTATGTATACTCATCAAACCCCTTTCTGTAGCAGCCATGTTTGATATCGCTATCTTTATCTATCACTAGGAATCCGTATTTATCTTTCCAACATAGCGAACACATATGTTTGAAATCTTCAAAGCTCATATCGGTATTAACGTGATAGTAATATACATGTCTAAGATTCATGTCATCCTGCTTGAATATTATCACTAAATTTGCATTGTCTCTTATCAGATGTTTTGGAATGCGAGATAGAAGCTGTCTATCTGTTTATGCCACCCCATGCTAAAGTAGTCACGCATCACACTTTAATTGTCGCAAGCTACGTCATCAAATATAAAAATGGAATTAATTTTAGCTTGCGCAGGCGTCATTATTATGTCGATATGTTTGAATTCATGATATCCCATGATCGAGCCGAGCACTTTTCTAAGATATTCATTTTAGGATATTCATTTTAGGATAGAGAGATTTCGAGTAGACGTAAACATTTGAAACGCAAGGCGTGTGGCTTATTACAATGTTTGTCTTTCCACAATTTGAAGGTCCGCATATGATACACCTGATGCTGTCGGGTAACAGAGAACCATGTCTGCTATCTTTTTTCACATGACTATCGAAATCGAGATTATCGATGTTTTGATGAAATGCATGATTGACACTGGCGTATTTCCACCTGGAGTTTAAGTATAAATAGCTTTCGATCACCTGTAACACCTCAGTCTACTTTTACGTGTGACAAAGGTAACATGGCTCTAAACACTCTCATAAATAAATTACCATTCGAAGCCCATATACCTGGCAATCATTTCTGCGGTCCAGGTACTAAATTAGAAAAAAGACTGGCACGAGGAGATCGCGAAATTAATGGTTTAGATGAAGAGTGTTGTGACGACGACATATAATATTCCAAAGTCAATGATGTGAAAGGACGACATATTTCCGATAAAGAATTGGAAAAACGAGCTCTTAAGCGTGTATTTGCTAGGGATTCGTCCATTGGAGAAAAAACGGCAGCGGCCGGTGTAGCAGGCATTATGGGTGCTAAAGTTAAATTAGGCTTGGGATGTAAAAAAATAAAATCTAGCAGTATGATGACGTTTAAAAAAATGTCCAATAAAATTCGTAAACTCATACATGTGTACTAGTACGTGACTTAAAAGCATGACGCAAGTATCGCTTTATGACAAAATAACATATGTTCGAGATATACATGATTACAATACTCGCAGGACAAATGATCTACACTTGGAAAGACATCATTCATTGTTAGCTAACACATCACTTTTCTGTAAAGGCCTTAAAGAATACAATAATTTGACAAATGAAATAAAAAATGTTAATCAATCACTTAAGAGTTTTACAAATAAATGTGTCAAATATATAAAAACGGTACCAATGTAAACTTAATTTAATTTAACTGCATTAAAATGAACAATTAAATCCTTTTCTTATTAGTAACTATATTATTAATGATTGTCAGATTTTATTTATATAATTAGATAAGTATGATTGTGTCTTAATTAATTTGGCTTTTGTTTTTATGTGCATGTAAACGTGTTGTTTTAGAGTACAACCTACAAATAGTTATAACGGTTTGTCGATGTTATATTTTATGTAGATAATTTTATAGTGGTCTGCTAAATAAAGATTATTATCTATATTCTTCTGTTTAGTTTCCATTGTCTATCTGAGCCAGTCAATTGCATTGCTTTCATACTAGCTGATACCCGTGACTTCGTTCATGTGGAATTAAGAACATTGACATACTAACTTATGCCTATAAAGAAGTACGACATACTCACTAAGTACTCTATAGTACTCAGGAAGTATACTCGAGGGAACCCACTGCGCATTCATTGCACTCAAGGAAAACTTCTGCGCAACCATGGTACTCGGGGAAACCTACTATGCATCCATTGTACTCGAGAAAATCCACTGCGCATCCATAGTACTCGGGGAAACCCACTGCGCATCCACAGTACTCGGGGAAATCCACTGCACATCCATAATTCTTGGGGAAACCCACTGCGCATCCATAGTACTCGGAGAAACCCACTGCGCATCGCAATTTTATAAGAATTCAATATTCTATTTTTGTGTTAGGGCGAGTTAAATGAAAGAATAATTATTTTAATCGACAATAAAGCACATGGGCGGGTATGTGTTAAATTTCATGCTCCCTGTTCACCCGTTCCGGGGAGTCTCTTTTTGAAAACCGTCAAATACATATCCTTATTTCCTCAAAAGAACCCATCGCGTTTCAGAGATACAGGTACCCTTTAGACCATCTACCATCCCCGTTTTCACCCCTTCAAAAAGTGAAAATCGAAATTTCGTCTTAATTGTGTCTAATAAATTCCAATAAAGAGTATTTTTGCCAAATTTCATGCTTCAAGGTCTAACTGTTTCCAAAAAGCTTAAAAACCTCTCCCTCCCGTTCGCGAAGTCTCTTTTTGAAAACCTTCGAATATGCATCTTCTTATTTCCTCAAAAGAGCCCGTCGCTGGAATATCACGTTTTTGGCTTAGGCCATTTCAGAGATACAGGTACTCCCACCACCATCGTTTTCACCCCTTCAGAAAGTGAAATACGAAGTTTCGTGTTACTCGTGTCTAATAGGTTCCAATAAAGAGCATTTCTGCCAAATTTCACGCTTCTAGGTCTATCCGTTTCCAAAAAGCTTAAAAACCGCCTCCTCACCGTTCACCCCTTCGGAGGTCTCTTTTTAAAAACCGTCAAATACGTGTCTTCTTATTTCCTCAGAAGAGTCCATCGCTTGAATAATCACGTTTCTGACTTATTTGATTTCAAAAATACGGATGCGCTTTAAACCATCTACCACCCCCATTTTCCTTCAAAAAGTGGAAATCGAAATTTTGTCTTGCACGTATCTAATAGATTTCAACAAAAAATATTTCTGCCTTAGTAGTTATCTAATAAGAAAGCCACTGGATCGGATCACTGCTCACCAGTGAGCAACCAATCAAAACCTATGGGAGAGCATCTGGCGAACAGCTGACTGTCTGGCACACAATCTAAAAATAGATTAAGATGAAAGTATCTGGCGAACAGCTGGCTGTGTGGGAACCAATTAAAACTACTGTTCTCACGACAACATCAGACAAAAGCATCTAGTGAAACCAAAGGTTAGATTCTCACGACAATACCAGACATAGATCGATGACTCATGACATCTGGTGAAAGTTCAGTTTCCCACAGGAAATAATTTTTGCCCTCCCACCATGTGCAGCTGTCCACATGTGATAACATTAAGCTTAAAAGGTCAGGCTTCCACGGGAAGTATTTTTTGACCTCCCACTATGTTTTTGCAGCTGTCTGATAACTGACTAGTTTCTCACAAAATGGGCAGTTTTTGGCTTCTCGTTATATCTGACATCAAAAAATGTGTATTTTAGACCACCCTGAATACTCTCAGTCTGACCTCTATAAGCCAATGAATACCTATGGTCCGACCTCTATACCCATTAAAAATTTCGAAATAATTTCAGAGGAAAAAATAAGTATTTTTCCAATCCCAAATCATGTGTACTAAAATCTACACGATTCCAGACTATAGATTGCGTCAACATCAAAAAAATAATAAATCTTTAAAACGCCCAAAAAATCCCTCTAAACAAAGTGTTTATAAATTTGCATCAATACGATACCATATAGGAAAAACATAAATTAAAAAAACATACCTGTAAAGGTAATCCAATGGTAATCCAAGAAAATATAAACATTGCCACTTCGCACTATTTCACAGTATTTTTATTTCACAAAAACAATATTCACAAAAATATTCTTAGAAGCACCGAATTGAACACATAACGCTAACAGATACATCGTAGAGGTAAGCACATTCACAAAACGTAACACGCTGAGGTAAACAGACCAGGTAAGTATTTAATAAATAAATGTTTAACATTAGTAAACCCAAACAATTCATGGCGCATTTAAAGCCATTCGTTCTGCAAAGGTTAAACAGGAACTGCCTCTCTATAAATAGAATTACACATATGTCGAATTGAGATGAGAATGAAATTCGCATTATAATGTTACAAGGAGACAATAAATAACTTACAAACTGAAAGCAGTTTGAAAATGCTTGATTAATGTACAGGGCTGTGTGAAATAAAATACATTATTCTAATTCTATTTTATTGTAATAAAATGATTAAACATATACTGAATGTTAAATTAGAAATTATTTTATAAAATTAGTCCGGGAAACATTACTTATTTTATGAACGGAAAATAAATCACATATAGTTTTACAAATATTTATTAAAAATATTACAATTATGCAATAGAAAAAATATTGATTCATAAAAGATGATAAACTGATTAATGTACAGGGTGTTAACAATAAAATATCAATGCGCAAAAGCCAAAACATATATCTAAGATATATTAAAATAGGATATAGTCAAATAGGAAATGGTTAAATAGGACCCAGGTAGGAAAACATGTTAAACGGTTTAAATATTATGTATAGGAAGCTATCGATGTGAAGCTGGCAACGGTCGTTTCCAGCAACGGTACGAAAATCTACCACATCGATAAAGTCGTGGGATCAAATTATTATAACATAAAGCTACAACGTTCAGCAACGGCAACGAAACAACGAAAACAATGGCGTGACAAAATTTTAATTTGAAATTTTCTAAGTATTTGCGACAGTTTCCTAATTTAAAATTCTGGAAATATTCAAGAAAATGTCATTCATAAATGATTTATCATGTAGGTCAGTATCAGACGCGCGTACGTATACAATTAATAAGAAAATATGTACAATTTTTTAAACAGAACTAATACTAATACTACCGTCAAATCTTTTGTAGGCCCGAAACAGTGGCGTGGATCGAATATGTAAAAATAAATTAGAAAATAAATGGGAAAATATTTACAATTTGTCTATCTGGAGATGTCGATTAGATATTATTACGTGGAACAACTTATAACAATGCACTGAAACCACTACTAGGGTCAAATTATTTGTAGGTCCGGAACAGTGGCGAAGATAGAATATATAAAAATAAATAGGAAAATATTTACAATTTGTTTATCTGGAGATGTCGATTAGATATTATTAAGTGGAACTACTTATAACAACGCACTGAAACCACTACTAGGGTCAAATTATTTGTAGGTCCGGAACAGTGGCGTAGATAGAATATATAAAAATAAATAGGAAAATATTTACAATTTGTTTATCTGAAGATGTCGGTTAGATATTTTTACGTAAAACTACTCATAACGATCCACTGAACGCGCTACTAGGTTCAAATCATTTGTAGGCCCGGAACAGTGGCGTAGATAAAATATATAAAAATAAATAGGGAAATATTTACAATTTGTTTATCTGGAGATGTCGATTAGATATTATTACGTGGAACTACTTATAACAATGCACTGAAACCACTACTAGGTTCAAATCATTTGTAGGCCCGGAACAGTGGCGTAGATAAAATATATAAAAATAAATAGGAAAATATTCACAATTTGTTTATCTGAAGATGTCGGTTAGATATTATTACGTGGAACTACTTATAATAATGCACTGAAACCACTACTAGGGTCAAATCATTTGTAGGTCCGGAACAATGGCATAGATAGAATATATAAAAATAAATAGGAAAGTATTTACAATTTGTTTATCTGGAGATGTCGATTAGATATTATTAAGTGGAAATACTTATAATAATGCACTGAAACCACTACTAGGGTCAAATCATTTGTAGGCCCGGAACAGTGGCGTAGATCGAATATATAAAAATAAATAGGAAAATATTTACCATTTGTTTATCTGGAGATGTCGGTTAGATATTTTTACGTAAAACTACTCATAAGGATCCACAGTGAGTGCTACTAGGTTCAAATCATTTGTAGGCCCGGAACAGCGGCGTAGATAATATATATAAAAATAAATAGGAAAATATTTACAATTTGTTTATCTGAAGATGTCGGTTAGATATTTTTACGTAAAACTACTCATAACGATCCACTGAAAGCGCTACTAGGTTCAAATCATTTGTAGGCCCGGAACAGTGGCGTGGATAAAATATATAAAAACAAATAGGAAAATATTTACAATTTGTTTATCTGAAGATGTCGGTTAGATATTTTTACGTAAAACTACTCATAACGATCCACTGAAAGCGCTACTAGGTTCAAATCATTTGTAGGCCCGGAACAGTGGCGTAGATAAAATATATAAAAATAAATAGGAAAATATTTACAATTTGTTTATCTGGAGATGTCGATTAGATATTATTACGTGGAACTACTTATAATAATGCACTGAAACCACTACTAGGGTCAAATCATTTGTAGGTCCGGAACAGTGGCGTAGATAGAATATATAAAAATAAATAGGAAAATATTTACAATTTGCTTATCTGAAGATGTCGGTTAGATACTTTTACGTAAAACTACTCATAACGATCCACTGAAAGCGCTACTAGGTTCAAATCATTTGTAGGCCCGGAACAGTGGCGTAGATAAAATATATAAAAATAAATAGGAAAATATTTACAATTTGTTTATATGAAGATGTCGGTTAGATATTTTTAAGTAAAACTACTCATAACGATCCACTGAAAGCGCTACTAGGTTCAAATCATTTGTAGGCCCGGAATAGTGGCGTAGATAAAATATATAAAAATAAATAGGAAAATATTTACAATTTGTTTATCTGAAGATGTCGGTTAGATATTATTACGTGGAACTACTTATAATAATGCACTGAAACCACTACTATGGTCAAATCATTTGTAGGTCCCGAACAATGGCGTAGATAGAATATATAAAAATAAATAGGAAAATATTTACAATTTGTTTATCTGGAGATGTCGATTAGATATTATTTAGTGGAACTACTTATAACAATGCACTGAAACCACTACTAGGGTCAAATCATTTGTAGGTCCCGAACAATGGCGTAGATAGAATATATAAAAATAAATAGGAAAATATTTACAATTTGTTTATCTGGAGATGTCGATTAGATATTATTAAGTGGAAATACTTATAATAATGCACTGAAACCACTAGGGTCAAATCATTTGTAGGCCCGGAGCAGTGGCGTAGATCGAATATATAAAAATAAATAGGAAAATATTTACAATTTGTTTATCTGGAGATGTCGATTAGATATTATTACGTGGAACTACTTATAACAATGCACTGAAAGCACTACTAGGGTCAAATCATTTGTAGGTCCGGAACAGTGCCGTAGATAGAATATATAAAAATAAATAGGAAAATAATTACAATTTGTTTATCTGAAGATGTCGGGTAGATATTTTTACGTAAAACTACTCATAACGATCCACTGAAAGCGCTACTAGGTTCAAATTATTTGTAGGCCCGGAACAGTGGCGTAGATAGAATATATAAAAATAAATAGGAAAATATTTACAGTTTGTTTATCTGGAGATGTCGATTAGATATTATTACGTGGAACTACTTATAACAATGCACTGAAACCACTACTAGGGTCAAATCATTTGTAGGTCCGGAACAGTAGCATAGATAGAATATATAAAAATAAATAGGAAAATATTTACCATTTGTTTATCTGGAGATGTCGGTTAGATATTTTTACGTAAAACTACTCATAAGGATCCACTGAAAGCGCTACTAGGTTCAAATCATTTGTAGGCCCGGAACAGCGGCGTAGATAAAATATATAAAAATAAATAGGAAAATATTTACAATTTGTTTATCTGAAGACGTCGGTTAGATATTTTTACGTAAAACTACTCATAAAAATATCTAACCGACATCTCCAGATAAACAAAATTGTAAATATTTTCCTATTTATTTTTATATATTCTATCTACGCCACTGTTCCGGGCCTACAAATGATTTGACCCTAGTAGTGGTTTCAGTGCATTATTATAAGTAGTTTCACGTAATAATATCTAATCGACATCTCCAGATAAACAAATTGTAAGTATTTTCCTATTTATTTTTATATATTCTATCTACGCCACTGTTCCGGACCTACAATTAACAAATTATTTGTAGGTCAAAACCCTAGTAGTGGTTTCAGTGCGTTGTTATAAGTAGTTCCACTTAATAATATCTAATCGACATCTCCAGATAAACAAATTGTAAATATTTTCCTCTTTATTTTTATATATTCTATCTACGTCACTGTTCCGGGCCTACAAATGATTTGACCCTAGTAGGGGTTTCAGTGCATTGTTATAAGTAGTTCCACGTAATAATATCTAATCGACATCTCCAGATAAACAAACTGTAAATATTTTCCTATTTATTTTTATATATTCTATCTACGCCACTGTTCCGGGCCTGCAAATGATTTGAACCTAGTAGCGCTTTCAGTGGATCGTTATGAGTAGTTTTACGTAAAAATATCTAACCGACATCTCCAGATAAACAAATTGTAAATATTTTCCTATTTATTTTTATATATTTTATCTACGCCACTGTTCCGGGCCTACAAATGATTTGAACCTAGTAGCGCTTTCAGTGGATCGTTATGAGTAGTTTTACGTAAAAATATCTAACAGACATCTCCAGATAAACAAATTGTAAATATTTTCCTATTTATTTTTATATATTTTATCTACGCAACTGTTCCGGGCCTACAAATGATTTGAACCTAGTAGCGCTTTCAGTGGATCGTTATGAGTAGTTTTACGTAAAAATATCTAACCGACATCTTCATATAAACAAATTGTAAATATTTTCCTATTTATTTTTATATATTTTATCTACGCCACTCTTCCGGGCCTGCAAATGATTTGAACCTAGTAGCGCTTTCAGTGGATCGTTATGAGTAGTTCCACGTAATAATATCTAATCGACATCTCCAGATAAACAAATTGTAAATATTTCCCTATTTATTTTTATATATTTTATCTACGCCGCTGTTCCGGGCCTACAAATGATTTGAACCTAGTAGCGCTTTCAGTGGATCGTTATGAGTAGTTTTACGTAAAAATATCTAACCGACATCTCCAGATAACCAAATTGTAAATATTTTCCTATTTATTTTTATATATTCGATCTACGCCACTGTTCCGGACCTACAAATGATTTGACCCTAGTAGTGGTTTCAGTGCATTATTATAAGTAGTTTCACGTAATAATATCTAATCGACATCTCCAGATAAACAAATTGTAATTATTTTCCTATTTATTTTTATATATTCTATCTACGCCACTGTGCCGGACCTACAAATAACAAATTATTTGTAGGTCAAAACCCTAGTAGTGGTTTCAGTGCGTTGTTATAAGTAGTTCCACTTAATAATATCTTATCGACATCTCCAGATAAACAAATTGTAAATATTTCCTCTTTATTTTTAAATATTCTATCTACGCCACTGTTCCGGATCTACAAATGATTTGACCCTAGTAGTGGTTTCAGTGCATTGTTATAAGTAGTTCCACGTAATAATATCTAATCGACATATCCAGATAAACAAATTGTAAATATTTTCCTCTTTATTTTTATATATTCTATCTACGTCACTGTTCCGGGCCTACAAATGATTTGACCCTTGTAGGGGTTTCAGTGCATTGTTATAAGTAGTTCCACGTAATAATATCTAATCGACATCTCCAGATAAACAAACTGTAAATATTTTCCTATTTATTTTTATATATTCTATCTACGCCACTGTTCCGGACCTACAAATAATTTGACCCTAGTAGTGGTTTCAGTGCGTTGTTATAAGTAGTTCCACTTAATAATATCTAATCGACATCTCCAGATGAACAAATTGTAAATATTTTCCTATTTATTTTTATATATTCTATCTACGCCATTGTTCCGGACCTATAAATGATTTGACCCTAGTAGTGGTTTCAGTGCATTATTATAAGTAGTTCCACGTAATAATATCCTTCCGACATCTTCAGATAAACAAATTGTGAATATTTTCCTATTTATTTTTATATATTTTATCTACGCCACTGTTCCGGGCCTACAAATGATTTGAACCTAATAGCGCTTTCAGTGGATCGTTATGAGTAGTTTTACGTAAAAATATCTAACCGACATCTTCAGATAAACAAATTGTAAATATTTTCCTATTTATTTTTATATATTTTATCTACGCCACTGTTCCGGGCCTACAAATGATTTGAACCTAGCAGCGCTTTCAGTGGATCGTTATGAGTAGTTTTACGTAAAAATATCTAACCGACATCTTCAGATAAACAAATTGTAATTATTTTCCTATTTATCTTTATATATTCTATCTACGCCACTGTTCCGGACCTACAAATGATTTGACCCTAGTAGTGGTTTCAGTGCATTGTTATAAGTAGTTCCACGTAATAATATCTAATCGACATCTCCAGATAAACAAATTGTAAATATTTTCCTATTTATTTTTATATATTTTATCTACGCCACTGTTCCGAGCCTACAAATGATTTGAACGTAGTAGCGCTTTCAGTGGATCGTTATGAGTAGTTTTACGTAAAAATATTTAACCGACATCTTCATATAAACAAATTGTAAATATTTTTCTATTTATTTTTATATATTTTATCTACGCCACTGTTCCGGGCCTACAAATGATTTGAACCTAGTAGCGCTTTCAGTGGATCGTTATGAGTAGTTTTACGTAAAAATATCTAACCGACATGTTCAGATAAACAAATTGTAAATATTTTCCTATTTATTTTTATATATTCTATCTACGGCACTGTTCCGGACCTACAAATGATTTGACCCTAGTAGTGCTTTCAGTGCATTGTTATAAGTAGTTCCACGTAATAATATCTAATCGACATCTCCAGATAAACAAATTGTAAATATTTTCCTATTTATTTTTATATATTTTATCTACGCCACTGTTCCGGGCCTACAAATGATTTGAACCTAGTAGCGCTTTCAGTGGATCGTTATGAGTAGTTTTACGTAAAAATATCTAACAGACATCTCCAGATAAACAAATTGTAAATATTTTCCTATTTATTTTTATATATTCTATCTACGCCACTCTTCCGGGCCTGCAAATGATTTGAACCTAGTAGCGCTTTCAGTGGATCGTTATGAGTAGTTCCACGTAATAATATCTAATCGACATCTCCAGATAAACAAATTGTAAATATTTCCCTATTTATTTTTATATATTTTATCTACGCCACTGTTCCGGGCCTACAAATGATTTGAACCTAGTAGCGCTTTCAGTGGATCGTTATGAGTAGTTTTACGTAAAAATATCTAACCGACATCTCCAGATAAACAAATTGTAAATATTTTCCTATTTATTTTTATATATTCGATCTACGCCACTGTTCCGGACCTACAAATGATTTGACCCTAGTAGTGGTTTCAGTGCATTATTATAAGTAGTTCCACGTAATAATATCTAATCGACATCTCCAGATAAACAAATTGTAATTATTTTCCTATTTATTTTTATATATTCTATCTACGCCACTGTTCCGGACCTACAAATAACAAATTATTTGTAGGTCAAATCCCTAGTAGTGGTTTCAGTGCGTTGTTATAAGTAGTTCCACTTAATAATATCTAATCGACATCTCCAGATAAACAAATTGTAAATATTTTCCTCTTTATTTTTAAATATTCTATCTACGCCACTGTTCCGGACCTACAAATGATTTGACCCTAGTAGTGGTTTCAGTGCATTGTTATAAGTAGTTCCACGTAATAATATCTAATCGACATATCCAGATAAACAAATTGTAAATATTTTCCTCTTTATTTTTATATATTCTATCTACATCACTGTTCCGGGCCTACAAATGATTTGACCCTAGTAGGGGTTTCAGTGCATTGTTATAAGTAGTTCCACGTAATAATATCTAACCGACATCTTCAGATAAACAAATTGTGAATATTTTCCTATTTATTTTTATATATTTTATCTACGCCACTGTTCCGGGCCTACAAATGATTTGAACCTAATAGCGCTTTCAGTGGATCGTTATGAGTAGTTTTACGTAAAAATATCTAACCGACATCTTCAGATAAACAAATTGTAAATATTTTCCTATTTATTTTTATATATTTTATCTACGCCACTGTTCCGGGCCTACAAATGATTTGAATCTAGCAGCGCTTTCAGTGGATCGTTATGAGTAGTTTTACGTAAAAATATCTAACCGACATCTTCAGATAAACAAATTGTAATTATTTTCCTATTTATTTTTATATATTCTATCTACGCCACTGTTCCGGACCTACAAACGATTTGACCCTAGTAGTGGTTTCAGTGCATTGTTATAAGTAGTTCCACGTAATAATATCTAATCGACATCTCCAGATAAACAAATTGTAAATATTTTCCTATTTATTTTTATATATTCGATCTACGCCACTGTTCCGGGCCTACAAATGATTTGACCCTAGTAGTGGTCTCAGTGCATTATTATAAGTAGTTCCACGTAATAATATCTAATCGACATCTCCAGATAAACAAATTGTAAATATTTTCTTATTTATTTTTATATATTTTATCCACGCCACTGTTCCGGGCCTACAAATGATTTGAACCTAGTAGCGCTTTCAGTGGATCGTTATGAGTAGTTTTACGTAAAAATATCTAACCGACATCTTCAGATAAACAAATTGTAATTATTTTCCTATTTATTTTTATATATTCTATCTACGTCACTTTATTTTTATATATTCTATCTATGCCATTGTTCCGGACCTACAAATGATTTGACCCTAGTAGTGGTTTCAGTGCATTATTATAAGTAGTTCCACGTAATAATATCTAACCGACATCTTCAGATAAACAAATTGTAAATATTTTCCTATTTATTTTTATATATTCGATCTACGCCACTGTTCCGGGCCTACAAATGATTTGACCCTAGTAGTGGTTTCAGTGCATTATTATAAGTATTTCCACTTAATAATATCTAATCGACATCTCCAGATAAACAAATTGTAAATATTTTCCTATTTATTTTTATATATTCTATCTATGCCATTGTTCCGGACCTACAAATGATTTGACCCTAGTAGTGGTTTCAGTGCATTATTATAAGTAGTTCCGCGTATTAATATCTAACCGACATCTTCAGATAAACAAATTGTGAATATTTCCCTATTTATTTTTATATATTTTATCTACGCCACTGTTCCGGGCCTACAAATGATTTGAACCTAGTAGCGCTTTCAGTGGATCGTTATGAGTAGTTTTACGTAAAAATATCTAACCGACATCTCCAGATAAACAAATTGTAAATATTTTCCTATTTATTTTTATATATTCGATCTACGCCACTGTTCCGGACCTACAAATGATTTGACCCTAGTAGTGGTTTCAGTGCATTATTATAAGTAGTTCCACGTAATAATATCTAATCGACATCTCCAGATAAACAAATTGTAATTATTTTCCTATTTATTTTTATATATTCTATCTACGCCACTGTTCCGGACCAACAAATAACAAATTATTTGTAGGTCAAAACCCCAGTAGTGGTTTCAGTGCGTTGTTATAAGTAGTTCCACTTAATAATATCTAATCGACATCTCCAGATAAACAAATTGTAAATATTTTCCTCTTTATTTTTCAATATTCTATCTACGCCACTGTTCCGGACCTACAAATGATTTGACCCTAGTAGTGGTTTCAGTGCATTGTTATAAGTAGTTCCACGTAATAATATCTAATCGACATATCCAGATAAACAAATTGTAAATATTTTCCTCTTTATTTTTATATATTCTATCTACGTCACTGTTCCGGGCCTACAAATGATTTGACCCTAGTAGGGGTTTCAGTGCATTGTTATAAGTAGTTCCACGTAATAATATCTAACCGACATCTTCAGATAAACAAATTGTGAATATTTTCCTATTTATTTTTATATATTTTATCTACGCCACTGTTCCGGGCCTACAAATGATTTGAACCTAATAGCGCTTTCAGTGGATCGTTATGAGTAGTTTTACGTAAAAATATCTAACCGACATCTTCAGATAAACAAATTGTAAATATTTTCCTATTTATTTTTATATATTTTATCTACGCCACTGTTCCGGACCTACAAATAATTTGACCCTAGTAGTGGTTTCAGTGCATTGTTATAAGTAGTTCCACGTAATAATATCTAATCGACATCTCCAGATAGACAAATTGTAAATATTTTCCCATTTATTTTCTAATTTATTTTTACATATTCGATCCACGCCACTGTTTCGGGCCTACAAAAGATTTGACGGTAGTATTAGTATTAGTTCTGTTTAAAAAATTGTACATATTTTCTTATTAATTGTATACGTACGCGCGTCTGATACTGACCTACATGATAAATCATTTATGAATGACATTTTCTTGAATATTTCCAGAATTTTAAATTAGGAAACTGTCGCAAATACTTAGAAAATTTCAAATTAAAATTTTGTCACGC
The DNA here is from genome assembly GCA_936432065.2 of Rutpela maculata. Taxonomy (NCBI): domain Eukaryota; kingdom Metazoa; phylum Arthropoda; class Insecta; order Coleoptera; family Cerambycidae; genus Rutpela; species Rutpela maculata. The sequence continues at coordinate 195,603,578 of OW386285.2, forward strand.
CATTGTTTTCGTTGTTTCGTTGCCGTTGCTGAACGTTGTAGCTTTATGTTATAATAATTTGATCCCACGACTTTATCGATGTGGTAAATTTTCGTACCGTTGCTGGAAACGACCGTTGCCAGCTTCACATCGATTAGGAAGCTACAGAAAAACATCTTATCAAAAAATATTGCAAATGCTTATTTTAGAAGTTTTATCCCTACTTTTTAAACATTGTTTAAAAAATAAAATGCATACACACACTAGCGTATTGCGAAATCCCTCAATTCAATTTAATTAGGTTATCAGTACATCTCGACGGCTGAATTAATTTTTATCAGACTAGCGAAAAACTCACTGGTTTTTAAAATAGGCAGACAATGCAGGTTATTACATATTATAACAATAGCATCTCGACGGTTGAATTATTTCATTACTCAACATACATATATGTTTATGCTTTTCAGTTACTAAATCACTAAATACATAATAAACATTTATCTTTAAGCGAGTTAACGAATTTACTGGACATTTGTTAAAACAGAGGTATTATAATATATCAGTTATTCAGTTTTCGATAGAACTCACAAAAATTATTTGTTTTATCAACAATACACGAGGTGCATAGTTATTAACTTCTGGCTTTGCTAAAGAAAAAATGTCTCGAAACCAGGTATGGAATCTAGGACTTCTAGAACTTCAGACTGAGCTATTTCAACTTACACAAATATTAATGAAAAAAAATCTTATAGACTAATAATAAAACAATATATTTTCACTAGTAGTATTTATTAAGATTTTACATTTTCATCTCAGATACAGGGTGTTAACAGTAAAAAATCAATTTACACATAATGCAAAAACGTGTTAGACAGCATGTTTCTTTTCAATTATGTCTAGTCTGTCTGCCTAGTCTTATGTCACTGTCTAGTTCTTCAGAAAGAGTATCGATCATATTTAACTTCACATATACTCGGAAAAACTCAAACAGAGCATCATTTCAAATGTTTTATATAGCGTTTTCACAGAATTTCTTCCACTTCATAACATGCAGATTTATATCATATTGCCATACACACCAAAAACTATGTATCATGTTATAAGATTAGATAGGAAAGTCACATTATTCTCCCATACTCGAATTAAAAGATAGCATATTGTTGGGCTTTCATATACCAAATAATATATTTTTTACAGAGTGCCATATGCAATCTGGACAATGTTTTCTCGCGCGATGTCTTCGAAAAAATAATGATGTCATAACATGATGTAATATATTTTTTTACATATGCAATCTAGAGCTTGAAATAACCTCAACACATAATTTCATTAACTTGTCTCGACAAGTGTAGGATTCCGTGAATAACATATGCAGGTGTTAGTTAGACACGTGACATGTTCCCCCTTCCAGCCAAAAATTTTACGATAAAAGACGCATGTGCTACCACATCAAAACCTATTGGTATTTCTACCGACTACAACAATCAATCAGCTTCAATTATACAATTACTGTGCTACATTACGCTTCAAAACTTATTGATATTTCTACCGACCACAGTAATCAATCAGCTCCAATTCTACAATTATTACTATGTTACATTACGCTTTATACTTCGATTTTAATTCTAAAGTACCTAGTTAGAATTATTAGAAGAAAACAATGGCCGATATCAATGATGACTTAAAAAATGCTATTCTCAAATTGTATCAAGATATTTCAAGAGAAAAATTTCAAGAGCTCAATACATCTCCCAATATTACGTATCATGTTAGAGATTATGAAACTGATACTTTAGTTCGTCTTGGACAGAGTACACACTGAAAACATATGGTCGTGCTGAAGAGTTATGTAGCCATGTTTTACGAAGATTCATTACTCTCGATGTGTTTTTAAAAGAAATGATTTCAGAAGGTTTTTTTCATATGCTATTCTCTATTAGAAATACCATACCTAACGAATATATTGTAAAATATAATATTTATAATCAAGACACTGTTAATTAAATTTCATATTAATAATGATTGTTTTATTTACATATCAGAATGGCTCGCTATCAAGTGTATTCGAATCCAAAGATTGCATTTCAAAGGGCGTATGTAGTGATTGGTGAACAGAGTATAAATTTGTTTCTGATGGATATTCATATAATTCTTGTTTCACCTCCTATGCAATAATTCTGGCTTAATCACCTGTGGAAAGTTTTTCTGAAACCGATTGGAAGAGGTTTTATCTCATCAAGGAACAATAATGAATTACCTGTATTATGATGGAAAGGCAGATGCAATACATGAGGATTTTCAAACAGTTTTCAGCTCCATAAATCAAGATTTCAAAGGAAAATAATTGCATATGGGCTATGAATTGATGAGTTGTTTACGAGAAATTCTATATCTAGTGGAGTACCAATAGAATTGAAATGATTAAAAACCAACAATTTACAAATTACTTCAAGATTCTCAGTGGATAGGAGATTCGAGACAGTTTCAACTGCAGAGAATATGGATCCAAAGCTGAGCTGCTCACTCTATCTAGCAAACGAATTAATAAGAGAACACAAGCATGGTAAAAAATTTATATGGCTTTACTTCAGAATTTTCCATCAACATATTTGACTGAAGAAGCTGCCCTCGTCAAACTTCTTTATACAAGGTCCAAGTTACCAAGGAAATATACACACAACTTTCAAAACTTCAGATTCAAATACCTTGTTTCACAAACCACAATAGGACAGAATGACATAGTTATGTGGATGGTCCACCAGACTCATAATCCAGATGTCGTGTATGGGAACCTTCAAAATGTGGATGATTTATGGTACATAAATAACTGTACATCTTTAATACAATACGTTTTTATTTCAGTAAATATATTAAACTTTTAATATAAAAATGGAAAATGCAGGTCATTGCGAAACAGGCATATTCTCTATATCAAATATATCTTGACGATTATTTCATAAACTTAAATAAAGAGATTAAACATTACCCACAAAACTGATGCGACATATGCAAAATATAATTACCCTAAAAAGGTGTCTGAAACCATGACAGACCACAAATCAAATTAGAGGTTTACCTACAAATTAGACAATTTGTAACATTTTCACACTTGAGGACAAATGTTTATGTATACCAACCATTCATGAATTTACAAAAATAGAACACAAAACACACCATTGCTATGAATATAATTTTTATTTATTGTAGGGATAAAAATACCATTTTATCAAAAAGAACTTATTTCAGAAATGCTACCGAATTTATGTTCTTAGATACAGGTATATATAACCATAAATAATATTAGAAAATATAATTTAATTTAAACGGGTGTCGCAAAATAATGTACAGGGCGTTATATTCGACAAAATCGTATTTTTATTATAAGTAACGAGAACAACTGATACACGTTCATGAATCTTAGTTCTTATTTTGAGGAGATCTACGTGCGCTAGTGATAAATAAAAGTATATTTTTTGCCGCTTTAAACCTGTACACAAACGCACAGAGTTGCACAAAAGAATTGTTATTAAATTAGCATGACCCACATATTTCTATTACCCTGTATGCAAACAGTGATATATTTTATTACAGAAGAACAACTTCGTTTAAATTAAATCTGCGATACAAGATAAATGCATGCGTAAAACACGGTTAGCCAAAGGTTATTATACAGCTCGTTGCAAAAAAAAAAGATAATAATAAACAAATGAACACATGCTTCAGTGCCTGAAATAGCAAATAAAGTATATACAGACAATTATCTAATAGATGAGCTTAATTTTCAATTTAACTCCATATAACTCGTTAATACGATAAGACCCACAGCGCATGCTCTTTTCTATGTGTGACGTCATTGCCTGAATTGTTTTGTGTATACATAAAAATATGTTCAATTTTTAATGAATGGACAATAAAAAAGGTTTTTATTAATTAATATAACTTTATTACTGTTGATTAAAAATAATTATCTAATCAGTAATAAAATACATTACTTTTTAAATACAGCGCTTTTTCATAATTTATATAATGTATATTGTTCTTGATATATGAGTGAAAGCAACCTCATTTCTTTATATTAAATATATTTTCTTATTATCTAAACTGTCCCATTCTGATTTAGAATCATCTAAATTAACGCTATCCCATCCAGCCAGACGCCTTACGCCATATAACTAGTGTTATATTCTTTCTATAACCAAATCTGTTTGTTTCGATAATGGGTAATCTTAGCAACGAAACTCTGATTTTATTTTATGAAGTCAATGTATATTATATGATTAGAAATTAAGGAAAAAATATGTTGAAACCAGAGATTAAACCTGAATGTCTATGCATGCGGAAAAGCTACCACACGTTATCCTTGTATAGGTTCTGTCTAACAAAGTAATTAAACAATCCAAACAGGATAATTAAAACAGTCCAGATAGGATAATTATATATTCCAGACCAGGTAATTTGATACCATACCATACCATTCCAAGAAATTCAATACCAGACAGAATAATTTAAAACAACAGGCCTTTGGTGTGAACAAATATTCCAGAAAGGATATCATTTGGTCTAGAGGGGGGGTATTTTTTGTCTAGAATTGATAACATTTGGTCCAGAACGCAATTTGAATTTGAATTTTGATAACATTTGGTTTAGAAGGAGTATTTTTAAATACTGGTCACGCAGCACATTAAAATTTTAAATTGATACGAACAAATGACACTACAACTTAATCGTTTGATGCTATACAGTTGCAGAGTAGAGATGCACGCCTGTAAAATTTGCGAGATATTCGCATGGTCCAGTGGTTTAAGTCGCCACTTATTTAGTCACACAAACCGTCTTTTCCACTGTGGTTCATGTAATAAGACATTTAAAAGAAAAAACATGTTAAACGATCATATACAAAGAATACATGAAGAGAGTTATTCAGCGACAGGGAAACAGGCTTAAAAAACACCAAGCAACCAACCATGACAGCCGAAGAAAAGGAAAGAGAAAGATGTAATAGAAATATTATAACAGTGCTTAAAGCAAGACAAATACGAAGACTACATGAAGAGTTATCCAATGGTTGGGAGAAAACACCAAGCAGACATCCAAGACAGCTGAAGAAAAGGAAAGAGAAAGCCGAAATAAAAATATTCTGGCAGTACTTAACGCAAGACAATTATCTCAAACACAAACTAAGAATTAAAAACCTTGGTATGACGTATGCAACATCTCTGATGAAACAAATTCTAGATGTTCTACGTATTTAATAGGAATTATTTATTTTAATTTAATTTAACATATTAAATGTTAGGTTGGCTTAGGTGCTGTCTAACACCTTCACACCATATGTAACATAAATTGGATGTATAGGTTAGGTTGTGTAAGTTGCGAGCACAGCTTTCACAACCTAACCTATACATCCTACTTTTCTATTGAATGCAATATATTTTTTTTTATTACCCTGTATATTTTAAAAATATTTTCAAAATAAAAAGTTTACGGTTCCAATAAGAGGAATTTAATTTGATAAAGCCATATTTGAAATATTACATAAGTAAAGTTGTAGAGTTTATGAAGCCAAAATATGTCGACATAGGATTAGATGGTACCGGAGACATTAGCAAGTATGGTATAATAAAAAATTAGGTTAATATATATTGGGTTCCAAATCCAAATAAATCTCATCTGATTATATTTAACCATAGAATTACAGATAATTCTCCATCAATTAATCTACTTCAACAGACACTCCGACCTTCTCAATCTTGCAAGTACCTAGGTATCAATATTGACAGCAAGCTAAATTTTAAGTTTCGCACAAAATGGTGTAAACAAAGTGTTGTATCAAGAACTAAACACTTTAGATCCCTTACATATAGAAATGAAGGTTATAAATACGTCAACGGCATGTAACATACAAAATGATTTGCCGACCCATACTGGAATATGGTTTCATTCTATTTGGAAATTGTCAAAAGCCAGCCTTAAATAACATCGAAGTAGGGGAAAGAAGTAGTCTGAGGAAGATCACGAAAATTAGGCACCCCAATAATCCCTTGCACAATCCCTCTAATAACCTTCTTTACCAAAAAACCAAAATTGAACCTATACTCTCCAGATTCCAAAGACTCTCAAAAAAATTCTCCAGCAATTTATCTAACATCGAATTAATAAATCCTTTAATTTACCCAACAAATCCCAACATCCCACCCAAAAGAGCATTCCCTACCCAAACAATCTACGAATCCCTTGTGTTACTACGTAATCAACAATAGTATAAAATACACTCAGAATATTATATTTCATTACTAGTTTTTTTTTTTTTTTTTTTGTAAAAACCTTATATTTGTTTTAAATTAATAAGTATTTTAAACATAATATAATGTACACAGGCTGGAAGACTTAGGTCGTTAGCCAATTGGAATTTCCAATAAAGCTTTGTACTACTACTATATACCAGGACAGGGTAAATACTTTATAGGTTTAAATAAAAGTATACTGTTATGTATATTAATTGTATTTTTAACGATAATTTCATTAAACAGTGTATATAAAATGCATTACAGAACAGTCATTAAGCAGTCTGGTCAAATTTATGGCTTAAAATTTCAATAACGAAACGTAGCACAAGCAGCGGCGTTAAATGGTTTTACGAAATTAAATTATATCGATATATAGGATTAGATGTGAATGTATAGGAGACACCTGCAACTAAAGGTAGTAATAAAACATGTTGAAATATAATCAGCAAAATTTATTAAGTAATTAATATATTGTATAAAAGTATTTTATATAAAATATGTTGCTTGACGCCTAGACACTGGGCATGTCTATCGATGGAATGTCTTATTTCAGTACATCTTCCCAAACAACTATCAAATATGTAGAACATCTAGAATTTGTTTCATCAGAGATGTTGCATACGTCATACCAAGGTTTTTAATTCTTAGTTTGTGTTTGAGATAATTGTCTTGCTTTAAGTACTGCCAGAATATTTTTATTATTATTATTATTATTATTATTATTATTATTATTATTATCATCATAAGTTAGGCAGCGAAGCTGTTTAAACTTTTAATTAGCTTAGAGTATTAATGGGAAGAGTCATAGCAGTTCTTAAATGAGTTCGTTGACACTGCACAAACACAGTCATTTGATAGAGAGTTCCAGTCCCTATTTACTCTGTTAGAGAGGAAGTGCTGGCGGCATAGTTTATGAAATTTGTCCCTAACTAGTTTGTAGTTATGTCCCCTTAGTCTTCTATCCGTGTTTAGTGAGAAAATTTGAAGATCAATTGAATAATGCCCATGAAGTATTTTGTAGGTTTCTATTAGGTCACCACGGAGCCTCCTATCTATTAGTGTTGTCAAGTGTAGTTTTTTGAGGCGCTGTTCGTAAGTTAGGTGACAAATTGCAGGAGAGAGTTTGGTAATCCGTCTTTGGGTTTGTTCTAGTGCATGAATGTCTTTTACGAAATATGGGTTCCATACTGGTGCCGCGTATTCAAGCATTGGCCTAATATAAATTTTATATATTTTTTCAAGGAGTTCCGGTGAGATGTTCCTAAAAGCTTGAGAGACCATATAGGTGACTGAGTTTGCCTTTTTTATGATTTTTCCTATATGAGGTGCCCATTTTAGATCTTGACTTATGGTGACTCCTAGGTCTTCTTGTAGCTCTACATTTTTAATTGGTGTGTTATTTAGTAAAAACTGATGACAGGGGTTTTTTGAGCCCACATGAATAACCGAGCACTTATTTTCGTTAAGAGCCAGCTTCCAAAGAGTACACCATTCTTCGATTCTCTGTAAGTCAACAACTATCTCCTGGTAGTGAGTTAGTGGATTGTTGTATATTTTAGTGTCATCGGCAAACATAGATATGTCGGATTTTAGCCCTACTATAAGGTCACTAATGTAGACATTAAATAGGACGGGGCCCAGCACAGAACCTTGCGGGACTCCACTTGTCATTTGGTAGCTATCCGATAATTCTCCCTCAATTCTCACTCTACCGCTTCTGCCAGATAAAAAATCCTCGATCCAACTTAATAAATTTCCTCGTATGCCATAAAATTCCAACTTTTGAATCAGTCTATTGTGAGGAACCTGGTCAAAGGCTTTCTTGAAGTTGAGATAGATTATGTCTACTGGTTCATTTCTATCCACTGACAAAGTCCAGGAATTAACGCACTCCAGCAGATTTGATACTGTTGATCTACCGGGAAGAAACCCATGTTGTTTCTTAGATATCACTTTGTTTTCAAGGAAAAATGTAGTAAGTTCCTCTACCAAAATTTTTTCCATCATCTTGCAAGGTATGGAGGTTAGGCTTACTTGCCTGTAGTTTCCGGGATCGAATTTGCTGCCTTTTTTATATATTGGGATGATAGTGGACGTTTTCCATTGGTTTGGTATTTTTCCTTCCTCTAATGACATTCTCATAAGACTTGTTAAATGGCCCACTACTGAAGGGGTGTTCGTAAGGAATGCTGGATGTATATCATCTGGTCCTGGGCTACAGTCCAGTTTAATGCCCTTGAGAGCACTTATTACCTTGTTTTCTGTTATGTCTACCATAGTAAGAGAGTTTGCTACTTTTAGGCTGTGAAGAATATCTGGAAGATTGTTCATGGGTTCCACACCAAAGCTTTTCGTGAATTCCTTTGCAAACATGTTAGCTACTGCTTCAGGATTGCTTACTAAATCCCCGTTGCCATCACATAAAACAGGCGTGCTGACTCTAGATTGCAGAGTACTTTTGACGTATCTGTAGAAACGCTTATTACTTTTATGATCAACTAGCTCATGTTCATATCTTGACTTGGCATTTTTTATTTCAGTTGAGACTTTATTGCAGCTGAGTCTATATGCATAATAATCCTCTTGTGAATTCGAAAACCGGTACTTATGCCAACATTTCCTTTTTTTGTTAATCAAATTTCTTAGCTCAGAAGTGATCCATGGTTTTGATTTGGACTTTTTAATATTATATTCTGGGATAAACTGATCCATGCAGTAATTTACTTCCCCGAGAAATGTAATCCAGCTCTCATTTATATTTGTCAATGGCACAGACGTATTGTGGAAGTGTTGGTCGATTTCATTGTAATTTCCTAACCTGAAGTTCTTCTTTGGAAATGATCTATCTAAGTTTATATTGCACATAACTTGAGAGGTTACAACAATAACTAGGTGGTCACTCAGACCAATTGGAGCATGATACTCCATGGTAGAGACAAGTTCTTCATCCGAGGTAAACAGCAAGTCTAGGGTCGAGGGTCTGTTGTTATGCCTGAAGCGTGTGGGTTGTTTTATATGTTGAACGAGGCTGTTTGACAGGAATGCATTCATAAATATGTCAGCCGCTGAGTTATTTTCTGAGGGCGTAGGGTTGTTCCAATCCAGCGTAGGATAGTTGAAGTCTCCGAATATAAATAGGTTTTCTAGGTTCGAGCCCGTTTCTGTTAGTACGGTCAATAATGGTTCATCGTCTGCTTTTGATAGGCTTGGAGGTCTATAGATACAAGCTGTGTTGAAAACCAAATCCCTGAGCCTTATTTCTACCCAGATTGATTCGACCGGAGTTGTATAATTCTCAAACACTTTCGTCCGTAAAATGTCGCTGCCAAGAGATTCCTTAACATATATACAGACACCTCCGCCTCTTCCCGTTTGCCGGTCGCATCTGAAAATATTGTAATTTGGTATGTTCACTAAGGTGTCCGGGATGCTTTGTGACAGCCACGTTTCCGCAACTAATATCACCGTTGGATCTGTGTCGGTAACTACAGTTAGAAATTCTTGAAGTTTAGCTGGTAGTGATGCTATGTTAGTGTAAAGGAATTTTAATACCAAGGCTGATTTGTTTTGTGACTGTTTTGTAGCATCCTGGTTTGGGACCGTGTTTGTTAAACTTTGGGTAAAAAATTTTCCTCTGTTGTGAAATTAGTATAGTGTCTATGTTTTTCTAACCTTTGGAGGTAAGCAGGACATTTTCGGTCTCTGGCTGAGTGTCTTCTATCAATCAATCTTAATCTTTTACAATTTGGACAGTCTAGTTCATTGCTTTCGCATTGCCCCCCTTCATGATCATTACCACATTTGTGACAGCAACTCTTACTATTGCAATATTTGGCAACATGACCAAAGTTGCAGCACTTGAAACAAAGTGCTAAGTTTGTATACTCTTGTATATAAGCTTTTGTTAGATCAAAACTCATTCTGTCATTTCTTATAATCCATTTGAATATTTCCGGTTTAGTTTGTAATACCCAATTTTCCTTCCTTTTGTTTTGGCAGTCTTTCTTTGTTACATATTTTAATGATAGTTTTACTTCTTCTCCAAACGCGTTAATGATTTCAGGATTCTGTGCTATTAATTCGTCAATGAAGTCTTCCGGTTCATAGCCCTTTTCGATACCCGTTACTAGGAACATGGGGTCTGTATTCTGGGTTTCTTTTAACTGAAAATCGACCTTGTCAGCTAATGCTTCGTTCAATTTCTTCTGTTGATTTTCATTTTGGCATTCTATAACTACTCCTCCTCTTTGTAACTTTCTCACACTTTTAAATGCTCCATCCACTTGGTTTACATTGATTGACTGCTTTAATTCGCTAAGCACCTTATTTGAGTCAGTTTGGTCCTTGATTCTTATTACAGTTTCATGTTTTTTTATCTGAGGAGGTGTTTTCCATTCTTTTGTTTTGTCTTGGTTGCCCTTGTTGGAATTTATTGTAATGGCAGCAATATCGCTATAGGTTTTTTGTTTTATTCTTTCTTGCGGTTGGTGACTTACTGGTACTATATCTGAACAGTTTTTATTTCTATCTAATCCAGTAATTAATTTATTTCCCTCTGAAGGTTGATCAATTTTAAAATTTTCTCTCTCCATTTGTCCCATATTGTAAGCCATGATGGTCACTATTTTACCGATGTTAAAAGTTGCTAGCCTTATCTTTTTTAACTCTTCCTTAGTAATTGATTCTGGTTCATTAATAGTGGATTCCTGTATTTCCTCCAGGGACTTTAAAATGCTGTTCAACAGTGCCTCTGCCGATGGTTTTCTATAGTTTTCCTCTATAATTCTAGGTTGATTCGATTTACCCCGTGACTCACCCAACCTATGGATGTCATTTTCTGCAATCTTTATACAACCCTGGCCTTTGTCTTCGACTAAGCTTTGTTTTCTAATTTTTTGACGTTCAAGTATCCCAGGACTAGAATCCGATCTTGGTCTCTTTTGGGTATTTGCTGCAGTGGAATTACACTCTATTTTATTTGATCCTTGGTTCTCAGTTGTACTATCTGTCTTCGTAGGAGTTCGAGAAACAGATTTCTTGGGTTTAAAAATATCATCTGGACTAACCAACATATCATCAGATGATTCTGGAACAAATTCAGTGCTATTCTGAGTCTTTATACTATTAGTTATTGTTTCAGATTTTTCTAGGCCCCCCTGTAACATCAGATCCTTGCTGTTTATATTTATATTCAAGTCCCTTTTTTCTTTAGTTTCGTTCTCAGTGTGTGTTTTTGCTTGTGCTACCTTTTTTGTGCCCTCAGAGCCTGTGATAATTTTATTTATATCTTGCTTTGTTAGGTTAATAGCTCCCAGAGAAAAAGTCCTTGTTTTTATTTGTTTATTGCTTAATGGTTCTTTCTTACGTGTCCCAGGATTGATGCCATCACTTTTATCACCCATATTTGTTCTTTTGTTAAATTAAAACCCTATTTAACTTGATAAAATTTGAAAGTTTTGCAGGATACACACTACACTACTACACTCTACTACACTTATATATGAAAAAAAAAATAAATAAAAAAAAAAAAAATAAAAAAAAAAAAAAAATTTTTATTGCGGCTTTCTCTTTCCTTTTCTTCAGCTGTCTTGGATGTCTGCTTGGTGTTTTCTCCCAACCATTGGATAACTCTTCATGTAGTCTTCGTATTTGTCTTGCTTTAAGCACTGTTATAATATTTCTATTACATCTTTCTCTTTCCTTTTCTTCGGCTGTCATGGTTGGTTGCTTGGTGTTTTTTAAGCCTGTTTCCCTGTCGCTGAATAACTCTCTTCATGTATTCTTTGTATATGATCTTTTAACTTGTCTTTTCTTTTAAATGTCTTATTACATGAACCACAGTGGAAAAGACGGTTTGTGTGACTAAATAAGTGGCGACTTAAACTGCTGGACCATGCGAATATCTCGCAAATTTTACAGACGTGCATCTCTACTCTGCAACTGTGTAGCATCAAACGATTAAGTTGTAGTGTCATTTGTTCGTATCAATTTAAAATTTTAATGTGCCGCGTGAGCAGTATTAAAAAATACTCCTTCTAGACCAAATGTTATCAAAATTCAAATTCAAGTTGCGTTCTGGACCAAATTTTATCAATTCTAAACAAAAAATACCCCCCCCCTTTAGACCAAATGATATCCTTTCTGGAATATTTGTTCACACCAAAAGCCTGTTGTTTTAAATTATTCTGTCTGGTATTGCATTTCTTGGAATGGTATGGTATGGTATGGTGTGGTATGGTATGGTATCGTATGGTATGGTATGGTATGGTTTGGTATGGTATGATATGGTATGGTGTGGTATTGTATGGTATCAAATTACCTGGTCTGGAATATATAATTATCCTATCTGGACTATTTTAATTATCCTGTTTAGATTGTTTAATTACTTTGTTAGACGGAACCTATACAAGGATAACGTGTGGTAGCTTTTCCGCATGCATAGACATTCAGGTTTAATCTCCGGTTTCAACATATTTTTTCCTTAATTTCTAATCATATAATATACATTGACTTCATAAAATAAAATCAGAGTTTCGTTGCTAAGATTACCCATTATCGAAACAAACAGATTTGGTTATAGAAAGAATATAACACTAGTTATATGGCGTAAGGCGTCTGGCTGGATGGGATAGCGTTAATTTAGATGATTCTGAATCAGAATGGGACAGTTTAGATAATAAGAAAATATATGTAATATAAAGAAATGAGGTTGCTTTCACTCATATATCAAGAACAATATACATTATATAAATTATGAAAAAGCGCTGTATTTAAAAAGTAATGTATTTTATTACTGATTAGATAATTATTTTTAATCAACAGTAATAAAGTTATATTAATTAATAAAAACCTTTTTTATTGTTCATTCATTAAAAATTGAACATATTTTTATGTACACACGAAACAATTCAGGCAATGACGTCACACACAGAAAAGAGCATGCGCTGTGGGTCTTATCGTATTAACGAGTTATATGGAGTTAAATTGAAAATTAAGCTCATCTCTTAGATAATTGTCTGTATATACTTTATTTGCTATTTCAGGCACTGAAGCATGTGTTCATTTGTTTATTATTATCTTTTTTTTTTGCAACGAGCTGTATAATAACCTTTGGCTAACCGTGTTTTACGCATGCATTTATCTTGTATCGCAGATTTAATTTAAACGAATTTGTTCTTCTGTTATTAAATATATCACTGTTTACATACAGGGTAATAGAAATATGTGGGTCATGTTAATTTAATAACAATTCTTTTGTTCAACTCTGTGCGTTTGTGTACAGGTTTAAAGCGGCAAAAAATATACTTTTATTTATCACTAGCGCACGTAGATCTCCTCAAAATAAGAACTAAGAGTCATGAACGTGTATCAGTTGTTCTCGTTACTTATAATAAAAATACGATTTTGTCGAATATAACGCCCTGTACATTATTTCGCAACACCCGTTTAAATTAAATTATATTTTCTAATATTATTTATGGTTATATATACCTGTATCTAAAAACATAAATTCGGTAGCATTTCTGAAATAAGTTCTTTTTGATAAAATGGTATTTTTATCCCTACAATAAATAAAAATTATCTTCATAGCAATCATGTGTTTTGTGTTCTATTTTTGTAAATTCATGAATGGTTGGTATATATAAACATTTGTCCTCAATTGTAAAAATGTTGCAAATTGTCTAATTTGTAGGTAAACATCTAATTTGATTTGTGGTCTGTCGTGGTTTCAGACACCTTTTTAGGATAATTATATTTTGCATGTCGCATCAGTTTTGTGGGTGATGTTTAATCTCTTTATTTAAGTTCATGAAATAATCGTGAAGATGTGTTTGGTATAGAGAATATGCCTGTTTTGCAATGACCTGCATTTTTCCATTTTTATTTATCACTAGCGCACGTAAATGTCCTCAAAATAAGAACTAATATTCATAAACGTGTATCAGTTGTTCTCGATACTTATAATAAAAATACGATTTTGTCGGATATAACGCCATGTACATTATTTTGCGACATCTATTTAAATTAATTTATATTTCTAATATTATGTATGGTTATATATACCTGTATCTAAAAAATATAAATTCGGTATCATTTGTAAGTTCTTTTTGATAAAATGGTATTTTTATCCCTACAATAAATAAAAATTATATTCATAGCAATGGTGTGTTTTGTGTTCTATTTTTGTAAATTCATGAATGGTTGGTATACATAAACATTTGTCCTCAAGTGTGAAAATGTTACAAATTGTCTAATTTGTAGGTAAACCTCTAATTTGATTTGTGGTCTGTCATGGTTTCAGACACCTTTTTAGGGTAATTATATTTTGCATATGTCGCATCAGTTTTGTGGGTAGTGTTTAATCTCTTTATTTAAGTTTATGAAATAATTGTCAAGATATATTTGATATAGAGAATATGCCTGTTTTGCAATGACCTGCATTTTCCATTTTTATATTAAAAGTTTAATATATTTACTGAAAAGTGTGGTGCGTCGAAAAACTCTTCAAACAGATTAACTGTTTACAGCACCCCACACTTTTACTTTTAGTTAAATAAATTCTAGCAATACCGTGATAGCTCAGACCCAAACATTTATTTTTTACTTTTTAGTGCATTCTTATTGATTTTTTATTGATCTTTTTTGTTTTCTATTGCAATAGTTACATACATACCAGCTGTGGTTTTCCACGACTGGCGACGTTAAGTTAGTTAGTGTGAGAATCTTTTGTACTCGTGTGATATTTTTAAGTATTTATTGTTATAGTTCAGTATTTATTGTTATAATCATATTGTGTAAATATAAAACTGTGATATTCTGACACTTAGTTTTTAATTTTTTGTGCATATGCTCGGAGTTCTTTTAGTTTTATGTGACTTTTTCGTAATTAAGTTTTCAGCTGGTGTACTCATTCTGTATAAGTAATTGTTACCTTGCTAGTTGATTATACAGTTATACACTCACCGGCAAAAAAAAAACCGCGCACCTAAATAGTGGAAGACTTTTGTGGTTCAAAATTTTTTTTAATATTTCACCGATTTTAATTATTTTTTCGTCATGTTGTAAAGAAATCCATCAAAAATATCTCATGTCCTTTCAACTTTGAGAAAATAATTTTTTGCAACTTATTTACACCCGGAGAACCAAAATTATGTTTTGATGATCTAATTTCTAACACATTGTGGAGTAATTAGGAAACTTGGTCAGGTTTTCTTGTGCTTGTTCCAAAGCACAATCCATTCTCAAAAATTTATTTTTTGATTAATTGGTGAAATATTACAAAAGTTATTGAACAACAAATGTTTCGCACTATTCAGGTGGCCGTTTTTTTTTGCCGGTGAGTGTATTAAAAAATGCCTTACTAAAAAGCAGGCTGATACCAAACATCGAAATCTAACTTTGTCAGCTAAAAGGAAAAATCGCAGGAGAGATTAATTGCGGTAAGTTTTACAAAATTAAAAGGGATTTAATTAAAAATTCCTTTTTATTATTATTAACAGTAATCCAACAAAACTATTTTTGCTTTGAAGCTAATTAAAAGAAATTAAACCCATTGTAATAATTATTATTATTAATACTTGCTGCTCTTTAAAAGTAAGATAGGTAACACACATTTTTGAACTGTCCTCATCCTGTTACCTGTTGGTTATGTCTGCGAGTGGTTTTCTTTTTTTGGTACTCGCTATCACTAATTAGAGAACTGGTTCTGTTCATATCAGAACTTGGGAAATTGGATGAAACCGCAGTGCATGCCTTTGTTTCTTCTCCTCTGTTACTAAATACAGACCTATAATCAATAAATCTGGAGGAGTAAAAAATAGTTTAGCTTCCAGCGAAGAAATAAATATAGGTATTACAAATAATAATGGCCTGCTACCTAGAACTGACTAAAGTTATTCTAAAACACCCTGTATATTATAGAGCAATATTTTTACTTCCACGTCCAGTCGAAGTATAGTAACGACAAAAAAAATTTAAAAATTTTTTATTGTCCAAATAGGCTTAAAATGTCATGAAACGTCGAGATTTTAAGTTTGAGCGAAAAAAAAATTTCTGTCTGTCGGTCTGTCTAACTTTTTTTTGTGCGCACGTTTACTCTGGAACCGTTTGAGATATTGACTTGAAATTTGGTACACATATGTACTTTAACGAGATCTAGAACTAGATTATATTTTCATCTTGTTCCGTCGAAGGGTTGGGGGGTAAATTGGGGTAAATTTGGGGTAAATGGGTAAATCAAGCAGGTAAGAGTCCATGAAATTGGAATTTAGTATATACAGGAGAAGCTGAGGTCTCAAAAAAATTTTTGGCATTAGCCACCCCCTTTACCACCCCCACCTCCTTATTAAAGGGGATGAAAAAAAAATGTGATTTGGTGCATGTACAGGAACCAGAAACCTCAAAATATTTTTTTACTTCATCCACCCCCCCACTACCACCCCCCTATCACCACCCCCATCCCACTACCGATGTGGGGTATCGTTTTATGGGTTTTTGGGGTAGAGGATTTCAAATATTATATTATTAAAGTTCCATAAACAATTATTTTCACATACAAAGTTTTTTCGTTGTGAGTGACTTGGATAGAGAATCTGGATGTGGAAGTAGTGATTCCTTGGGTAGCGGTTTTTAGTATCGGAGTAGACATTATTCATAAGTAAAAAATGTAACTCAAAGTATTTCTTAATGTCATGAGGAGGTCAATTCAAAAAGTGTGTTACGTATCTTACTTTTAAAGATCAGCAAGTATTAATAATAATAATTAATACAATGGGTTTAATTACTTTTAATTAGCTTCAAAGCAAAAATAGTTTTATTGGATTACTGTTAATAACAATAAAAAGGAATTTTTAATTAAATCCCTCTTAATTTTGTAAAACTTACCGTAATTTAGCTCTCCTGCGATTTTTTCTTTTAGATGACAAAGTTAGATTTCGACGTTTGGTATTAGTCTGCCTTTTAGTAAGACGTCCCACTTTTTAATATAATAAACTAGCACGGTAACAATTACCTATACAGACTAAGTACACCAACTGGAAACTTAATTACGAAAAAGTCACACAAAACTAAAAGAACACCGAGCGTATGCACAAAAAATTAAAAACTGTAAGTGTCAGAATATCACACTCATTATTTATATTTACACAAAATGATAACAATAAATACTGAACTATACCAAAAATACTGAAAAATATCACACTAACTAAATTAACGTCGCCAGCCTTCGGAAACCATAGCTGCTATATTATGTATGTAACAATTGCAATAGAGAACAAAGAAGATCGTTTTTATTGCTTTATTGAAGAGGCAGTCCCTTGATAAACGGGCGCCTGTGTAGACGACTAACTGCAGCATCCTTGGAGAGAGAGAGCGGTAGATGAAACAGAATATGAGATAGTACAAATTAATTATAGGGAATTTTTAAATCTTAATTCACTACCTGAGTGCATAGGGTTGATTTTATTTTATTTCTACAAAAGGGAAAAATATTTATTTTAATAATACCTATCGGGGATGGTGAAAATTATTTTTGTAAATGGAAAATGAAAGAAAAAATATATTTTTTTTATGTATATATTTTTCTCTCACCATCCATTATTCTAACAATTTTTAAAAAAATTTTAGTGAAAGCTATTTTTTGAAATAATGATTTATGTGGGAGTAGGTCGAGATTTCTTGATGACTTATATCCGGAGCGCTCTTAAAGGAATATTTTGCTTATGTATTTTTGGCAAGCCATAAAAATGAGGTGGTTTGCTATGATGCGGTGTGAGCTTACTTTGTTCAAATGTATTAAATTCATTTTTGTACTTGAATAAAGTTCTATTCAGGGGTTACATTAGGAAGAATGAGATTCAGAAATCAAAGATTTGCGAACACGCTTGGGAGAACGGTCATAGAATAAACTTTGACTCGGCAAAAATTTTAACAAAAGAGACAGATAGCAAAAAAATAAAAATTAAAGAATCAGCTATAATATTATTGAATGAGGATAAATGCGTATCGAATTGTTCCGTAGATGTTTTGGATGGAGCATTTAAAAGTGTGAGAAAGTTACAAAGAGGAGGAGTAGTTATAGAATGCCAAAATGAAAATCAACAGAAGAAATTGAACGAAGCATTAGCTGACAAGGTCGATTTTCAGTTAAAAGAAACCCAGAATACAGACCCCATGTTCCTAGTAACGGGTATCGAAAAGGGCTATGAACCGGAAGACTTCATTGACGAATTAATAGCACAGAATCCTGAAATCATTAACGCGTTTGGAGAAGAAGTAAAACTATCATTAAAATATGTAACAAAGAAAGACTGCCAAAACAAAAGGAAGGAAAATTGGGTATTACAAACTAAACCGGAAATATTCAAATGGATTATAAGAAATGACAGAATGAGTTTTGATCTAACAAAAGCTTATATACAAGAGTATACAAACTTAGCACTTTGTTTCAAGTGCTGCAACTTTGGTCATGTTGCCAAATATTGCAATAGTAAGAGTTGCTGTCACAAATGTGGTAATGATCATGAAGGGGGGCAATGCGAAAGCAATGAACTAGACTGTCCAAATTGTAAAAGATTAAGATTGATTGATAGAAGACACTCAGCCAGAGACCGAAAATGTCCTGCTTACCTCCAAAGGTTAGAAAAACATAGACACTATACTAATTTCACAACAGAGGAAAATTTTTTACCCAAAGTTTAACAAACACGGTCCCAAACCAGGATGCTACAAAACAGTCACAAAACAAATCAGCCTTGGTATTAAAATTCCTTTACACTAACATAGCATCACTACCAGCTAAACTTCAAGAATTTCTAACTGTAGTTACCGACACAGATCCAACGGTGATATTAGTTGCGGAAACGTGGCTGTCACAAAGCATCCCGGACACCTTAGTGAACATACCAAATTACAATATTTTCAGATGCGACCGGCAAACGGGAAGAGGCGGAGGTGTCTGTATATATGTTAAGGAATCTCTTGGCAGCGACATTTTACGGACGAAAGTGTTTGAGAATTATACAACTCCGGTCGAATCAATCTGGGTAGAAATAAGGCTCAGGGATTTGGTTTTCAACACAGCTTGTATCTATAGACCTCCAAGCCTATCAAAAGCAGACGATGAACCATTATTGACCGTACTAACAGAAACGGGCTCGAACCTAGAAAACCTATTTATATTCGGAGACTTCAACTATCCTACGCTGGATTGGAACAACCCTACGCCCTCAGAAAATAACTCAGCGGCTGACATATTTATGAATGCATTCCTGTCAAACAGCCTCGTTCAACATATAAAACAACCCACACGCTTCAGGCATAACAACAGACCCTCGACCCTAGACTTGCTGTTTACCTCGGATGAAGAACTTGTCTCTACCATGGAGTATCATGCTCCAATTGGTCTGAGTGACCACCTAGTTATTGTTGTAACCTCTCAAGTTATGTGCAATATAAACTTAGATAGATCATTTCCAAAGAAGAACTTCAGGTTAGGAAATTACAATGAAATCGACCAACACTTCCACAATACGTCTGTGCCATTGACAAATATAAATGAGAGCTGGATTACATTTCTCGGGGAAGTAAATTACTGCATGGATCAGTTTATCCCAGAATATAATATTAAAAAGTCCAAATCCAAACCATGGATCACTTCTGAGCTAAGAAATTTGATTAACAAAAAAAGGAAATGTTGGCATAAGTACCGGTTTTCGAATTCACAAGAGGATTATTATGCATATAGACTCAGCTGCAATAAAGTCTCAACTGAAATAAAAAATGCCAAGTCAAGATATGAACATGAGCTAGTTGATCATAAAAGTAATAAGCGTTTCTACAAATACGTCAAAAGTACTCTGCAATCTAGAGTCAGCACGCCTGTTTTATGTGATGGCAACGGGGATTTAGTAAGCAATCCTGAAGCAGTAGCTAACATGTTTGCAAAGGAATTCACGAAAAGCTTTGGTGTGGAACCCATGAACAATCTTCCAGATATTCTTCACAGCCCAAAAGTAGCAAACTCTCTTACTATGGTAGACATAACAGAAAACAAGGTAATAAGTGCTCTCAAGGGCATTAAACTGGACTGTAGCCCAGGACCAGATGATATACATCCAGCATTCCTTGCGAACACCCCTTCAGTAGTGGGCCATTTAACAAGTCTTATGAGAATGTCATTAGAGGAAGGAAAAATACCAAACCAATGGAAAACGTCCACTATCATCCCAATATATAAAAAAGGCAGCAAATTCGATCCCGGAAACTACAGGCAAGTAAGCCTAACCTCCATACCTTGCAAGATGATGGAAAAAATTTTGGTAGAGGAACTTACTACATTTTTCCTTGAAAACAAAGTGATATCTAAGAAACAACATGGGTTTCTTCCCGGTAGATCAACAGTATCAAATCTGCTGGAGTGCGTTAATTCCTGGACTTTGTCAGTGGATAGAAATGAACCAGTAGACATAATCTATCTCGACTTCAAGAAAGCCTTTGACCAGGTTCCTCACAATAGACTGATTCAAAAGTTGGAATTTTATGGCATACGAGGAAATTTATTAAGTTGGATCGAGGATTTTTTATCTGGCAGAAGCGGTAGAGTGAGAATTGAGGGAGAATTATCGGATAGCTACCAAATGACAAGTGGAGTCCCGCAAGGTTCTGTGCTGGGCCCCGTCCTATTTAATGTCTACATTAGTGACCTTATAGTAGGGCTAAAATCCGACATATCTATGTTTGCCGATGACACTAAAATATACAACAATCCACTAACTCACTACCAGGAGATAGTTGTTGACTTACAGAGAATCGAAGAATGGTGTACTCTTTGGAAGCTGGCTCTTAACGAAAATAAGTGCTTGGTTATTCATGTGGGCTCAAAAAACCCCTGTCATCAGTTTTTACTAAATAACACACCAATTAAAAATGTAGAGCTACAAGAAGACCTAGGAGTCACCATAAGTCAAGATCTAAAATGGGCACCTCATATAGGAAAAATCATAAAAAAGGCAAACTCAGTCACCTATATGGTCTCTCGAGCTTTTAGGAACATCTCACCGGAACTCCTTGAAAAAATATATAAAATCTATATTAGGCCAATGCTTGAATACGCGGCACCAGTATGGAACCCATATTTCGTAAAAGACATTCATGCACTAGAACAAACCCAAAGACGGATTACCAAACTCTCTCCTGCAATTTGTCACCTAACTTACGAACAGCGCCTCAAAAAACTACACTTGACAACACTAATAGATAGGAGGCTCCGTGGTGACCTAATAGAAACCTACAAAATACTTCATGGGCATTATTCAATTGATCTTCAAATTTTCTCACTAAACACGGATAGAAGACTAAGGGGACATAACTACAAACTAGTTAGGAACAAATTTCATAAACTATGCCGCCAGCACTTCCTCTCTAACAGAGTAAATAGGGACTGGAACTCTCTATCAAATGACTGTGTTTGTGCAGTGTCAACGAACTCATTTAAGAACTGCTATGACTCTTCCCATTAATACTCTAAGCTAATTAAAAGTTTAAACAGCTTCGCTGCCTAACTTATGATGATAATAATAATAATAATAATGTTTGCACAACCTGGTTGCCGATGTTAAAAGAAGAACTTAACAAACTGAATATTATTTAAAATAACTATCAACAGTTCTGTGTAAGCAGTAAGTACTATGGATACTGAATATAACAAATGTATTCTTAAAGCTGTGTATTTAATA
Organism: Rutpela maculata; assembly: GCA_936432065.2. Lineage (NCBI taxonomy): Eukaryota > Metazoa > Arthropoda > Insecta > Coleoptera > Cerambycidae > Rutpela > Rutpela maculata. Next base: position 195,625,578 of record OW386285.2, read on the forward strand.
TATACAGCACACAAACACATACTTATACGCTTTGAGAAAGGAAACAGATTCGGTTTCCAAAACGTCAGCAAAATAAGTTGTTTTTATATTTTTGTTCTTATTCATTACTTGTCAACTGCTCCTCTAACTGCTCCTTCGATGTGAAAGTCACAGGCATAGAGGTTATTTTCCAGTAAAATACTGGATAATTGTATTATTTTGTAGGTTTCACGGACATTGTATAGAAGAAAATATATGTGGCAGAGCATCCTAATAAGAAACAGAAAAAAAAAAGCTTTAACATTTGTCATCGTACAAGGACATTTGTCCTCCATGAATTTCACGTCGGGTGTTATTGTAGAAGAACGCACTACCGGGCGTCAAAATGACGCGACACCAATTTATTTCTCAGGGGGCGCCAGTCGCGTATTACCCCGTTCTTCTACCTCCCAGGCGGGTTCGAGATAAGATGCACTTCGGTAGCCGAGTAATGGGACCAAGGCGGCACTACCACAGATCGGAAACTACGCTCTCTCTGGACCTGAATTCCCTCGTTAGGGGTTTAGGCACCTCTTAATTTCCTGAATTTTTGCATAAAAAAATCCCGACCGAAGAATTTCTCTGCGGAGGGATTAGTTTTGGTACGCGAAAATCACGTTTTGGTCCATTAATAACGGAATATATTTCTCAAAAAACGCATAAAAAAATCCCTCTCAAACCTCCGTAAAGCAACCAGAAGGTCGAACGTTAATACGAATTAACTCGACACATCCGGTTTTCTATACGAAAGTTCCAGGGATTATAGACCGTCAACAGGCCTCAAGATCAATTAAGAAATATTAGTTCAAAGAATCCGTTTATTTAACAGAATTGGTTATACAAAATTCTCAAGATAAGAATCGTGCCTTCCCCAATCAAGGTAGTGACTTTCAGACCATACAAGCGAGAGCGCTCACGCTAACGATCGATTAGGTAGAAAAGATTCATACGTACCTTCTCAGAATCAAAATGTGAGCTTTTTGAATCATTTCAGACTCTGGGTAAATGAATAATTAAGGCTGACTGAAATTAACTTAAAAAAGTTTTACTAAATGAATTTAGTTTCGCTAGAGACTACTTAGCTTTAAAGTTCTTGTATCATGGAGATTCACGTACTCAAACACATTCAGAGGACTTATTACTGCATAAGTTGAGTGGCGTTCGATCAGTCCACGACTTACTAACCCTTATCACAGTCGATTAATATTATTGATTTGGCAGCGTCTCACCTTCGAGCGACTTTTAGGCAAAATTGAATTTTTGGATTTTTATGCACAAGGCGTTTTCCTCTATAACTTTGTCATTTGAAAAGCCCTGTTATTGGCTTTTCTACCATTGCTTTGTCTGGACCACTCAACGCGCTCGACCAAATTGTGAGCCGCTGGGTCAATCCAAACTCTTTCTATGCGAGAAACCGGCCTTGTACATGTGCATTGATTTTTATCAATTTTTGCTTATCGGCACTACGCCGGCTTTGACAAAATCTTCTATTTTGCCTTTCAGATGCAGTGCATCGTTAAAATTTTATGCTCATACTTTAGAATTGGGCTTTCAATGACCGTACCTCAAAGGTCAATGTCTTTGGTTGAGGAATAAAAAATAAAAAATAATTTAAATTATATTTTCGTGGTACTTTTTAAACTGACTTTGTGGTACTTTTGAAAAATCCATTTTAAGACCAATTTTAGCGTACTTTTGAAAAATCGATTTTCGAGCCAAATTTCCAGGTACTTTTGAAAAACTAATCTGTGGGTGAAATTTTGGCGTACTTTTGAAAAATCGATTTTCAAGCCAAATTTCAAGGTACTTTTGAAAAGTTAATCCGCGGGTGAAATTTTGGCGTACTTTTGAAAAATCGATTTTCAAGCCAAATTTCAAGGTACTTTTGAAAAGTTAATCTGCGGGTGAAATTTTGGCGTACTTTTGAAAAATCGATTTTCAAGCCAAATTTCAAGGTACTTTTGAAAAGTTAATCTGCGGGTGAAATTTTGGCGTACTTTTGAAAAATCGATCTTCAAGCCAAATTTCAACGCAGTTTTGAAAAAATTAGTCTGCAAGTGAAACTTTGGCATACTTTCGATAAATCGATTCCTGGGCCAAATTTTGACGCCCTTCCAAAAATATTATTTTTCAAAGTCCAATTTATGGTACCTTTGAAAAAGTATATTATTCATAAATCTTTGTCATTATATACTTCTACTCTCATATTCTGAAATAAAAACATTTTTTCTAAGTGAAAATTCGGTGTTTCTTCGAATTTTCACCTGGTCATTTCCAACGCCTTATAGAACCCAAAACGGTCCTTATGGACTGATCTGCGCCTCTGCAGACTCCCGAAAATGTCTTTAAATGAAATTTTTGCCTAAGTCGAATTTTGATTATGTCTTCAACTTAGGACGATTTTGGAGAGTTCTACAACACTCCCCTCCTTTGGTTGAATCTTTTCTACTCATCGATTGCCTTTAATTTCCATATTCACTTGTATGTCTGTATGCCTTCATTTGACGGTCTGACCTATGGTACAGATGTTTAAAAATAACGGCCTTAATTGGGGCAGATGGCTGATTCGCCTATCTAACTTAAAAATAAATACATTTTTTAAACAATACGCCAAGTTGATACAACATTTTTATCAACTTAATTACACCCGCGTCGAGGTGCGAAGCGTAGCACAATTTTGATTAGCGTCCACTCTCACTAATTCGTTGCACTCGCTTTTTCGCCCTGGTCTCGCTCTTGCTTGACTTCGGCCCTTTCTAGAAGAGGCTGTCTATATCTCCATGCCGCAGCTTGGACGGTCCTCGCCTTTGAGTTCCAGACTTCACCATGCCGCGCCCTTGCGACAGGCTGGGTCATCTTTCCATTTCTGCACATGGAAAATGCAGTTCTGCAACTAGATTGACTTTTTAGCAAGTCGTCGACTGGGACGCGTCGACTAACAAACACAACGTGTTGTTTTTAATGAAATATTTTTCTAACATGAATTTTGTTAACTTATAATGGTTAGAAATTGGTTCTTCGTAAGGTAGATTGAATCGGCTTACGATACTCGTGCGGTCCTCACTACTTTGTAAAAAAAGTATAAAAAAAATCGAAGCTTCTTCTTGAGCGAAGAACGGCTTCTGAAACTCGTCTCGTAGTTTCTACTTCGTAAGGTAGATTAAATCGGCTTACGATACTCGTGCGGTCATCACGACTTGTGAAAAAAGTATAAAAAAAAAAAAATTGAAGCGTCTTCTTGAGCGAAGAACGGCTTCTGAAACTCGTAGTTTCCATTTGGGGTATACGTTAATTTTGTTGACTTAAAATGATTAAAATAGAAGTTGTCTTCTTGCATAAGAAAAACAGCTTCCTAAACTCGTACTGATTCGTACTTATGCCTACGTCCATTACTCGAACTTGGCGGCTCTCGCTCTTGAGAAGCTAGGCTTACCGGATCGCGCTCTTGCGTCGGGTTCGCCGTCTTTCCATGTCTGCTCATGGAGTAGACTTTAAATTTTCGATTCGACCGCATATAGGTCAAAATCGCCACTTAGAATTTTGAGAAAAAATATAAAAAAAAGCGAAAACGGCTATTTGCCGTGGTCGACCTCAGAAATATCTAGAGGTGACTCTTCTATGTCTGGCTCATCTCGAGCATCATCGGGATCTTGACTTATTACATTCTGCTCATCTTGAGCACTTGCGGGAACATTGATTTGAACTAGTGTGGTATCGCTACGTCGCTCTGACCTGGGCGCGATCTCATTGTCTGATGAGGAAGCGTCGTCACTAAGATGAGTTTCATCCGGACTATCTTCTGATTCTTCAGACAATTCCAATTCAACATCGGGGTCTCCCTTAGGTGCCGGCCTGATGGCATCGACATGTAATCTCGTCGAAGTTACCCCCTTGTGAATGAGGTAAACTTCATTGGACAATCTCTTTAAAACCTTGTGTGGCCCACTCCACGACGGTGTGAAGGTATGATCCTTCCTGATCCTTTTAGTCATTACCATATCTCCCACTTTATATACGACCGGCGTTACCGCCACTTTGGGCGCGTAACGCCATTGGTAATTTGTTTGATTTTTACGAATCTCCTTGACTCTTTCAAGGCGGGGAACGTCCGCTTGATTACGACGTTCTTGTCTATAAGCGAACATATTCCAATCACCAATCTGCGGTAATTCATAGCCGAGTACTACGAAACTGGGCGTATGCCCCGTAGCGGCGTTTTTTCTTGTTCTCAAGATATATGCCATCTGACTAACATGTCGATCCCACTCGTCGTTGGGTGAACCATATAATAAGGTTTTTAAGATCTTCTTAGCTTCTTGCACCCTCCTTTCTATTGGATTGGCCTGTTGGTGGTAAGCTGCTGTGAAGAATCTTTCAATATTGTTACGTGTACAGAACGTATCGTAAAAGCCGGAATTGAAGTGGCCTCCCTGGTCGGAAATGATGACCCTCGGAACGCCATATCTCGCCACTAGTTCCTCTTCGATAAATTGTGCTATTGTTTTTCCACTGACTTGGGTGAACGCCTTGGCTTCGACCCACTTACTAAATACATCCTCTACCATTAATATATAACGGTTATCTGCATCTTTGGTTCGCTGAAGCGGTCCGATTACATCGACGCTTAGAACTTCGAACGGATGCGATGGAGCATGGCTTCTGAGAGGAGCCTTCGGTTGTGACTGTCTGCTTTTTACGGAATTACAAATAATGCACTCATTTAAATATTTGTTAACTAGTCTCGACAAATTATTAAAATAATAGCGGCCCGAGATGATTCTAACAGTTTCATCGCGGCCGGGGTGACCTACTTCCGGTCGGTCGTGAAAATGAGATATTACTCTCATGACCATACGTTTTGGTACGTATAATTTTTCTTTGACATTTTCGCCGTTCGTCCAGAGTGTGCCGCCTATCACTTGTCGTGTATTGACGAATTTCACCTCTGCCTCGGTTTTATTGGCTTGTCGCACTAGAGTATTCCATCGTTCAATTTGGTCTTGGATATCTTTGGAGTGCGTTTGCGCTTCTCTGACCTGATCGTTTAATTCCAATGTGGTAATCACTGATATTCGTTCCTTGTACGAGAATTTTGGTGGATACATCCTTTCCTCTTCGTCGTTTGCTTCGACGTTTGGGCCTTGAGGATTCCTGCTAAGATAGTCTGCCAATATATTTTCCTTGCCGGGACAATGTTCTATGGTGAAGCTGTATTCCTGAAGTAATAATGACCAACGTGTAAATTTCGTTTTCTCGTCCTTATGCTTATTTAACCATAGTAAAGCTCGATTGTCGGTTTTGACTATAAATGGACGGTCTGCCAAATATATTTTGTATTTCCTTATATAATTAACGACGCTCAAACATTCCAATTCATTGATATGGTATTTTCTCTCCGTCGGAGATAACGTATTACTAGCATAAGAGACGATGTGCTTCTGGTCATTATCCCCCAATTGATATAATACTGCAGATAATCCTATTAAGGATGCGTCCGTCTGCAGTATGAACATTTTATTGAAATCTGGCCGGTGCAGTCCTAGAGGTTTATTTAATACCTCTTTCAGTAGGATAAAGGATTCTTGGGCTTCTGTATTCCACTTATAGCGCCAGTCCTTCGAGAGTAGTCGGGTCAAGGGCTTAGTAATTATTGCAACATTCGGGATATATTCACGTACCCAATTACATAGGCCAAGGAAACTCTGAAGCTGGCGCCTTGTCGTAGGCACAGGATAGCTCTGTATCTGCAGAATATGTTTTTCTAAAGGTTGAGTAGTATTGGCATTTATCTTATGCCCGAGATAGGTTATACTGGATGTGGCTACCACACATTTTTCTGGTGACACTTTTAAATTATGTAAACGTAGGCGTTCAAAGACGGCTCTCAGATGGTTTATATGCTGATCTATATTTTCACTGTAGATGATAATATCATCGAGATATACTTTACAGAAATGATGCAAGTAGCCGGTCAATACGTCTCTTGCCATAAATTTTTGGAACGTACATGGAGCGGTCTTCAATTCGAAAGGCATCACGTTAAATCGGTAAGATGCTCCATCTAATGTTGTAAACGTAGAATAATTTTTTGACGACTCCTCAAGAGGGATTTGCCAATATCCGCTCTTGAGGTCCAACACCGTAAATATGTTGGCGTTTCCTAGATCCTTTATACTCTCGTATATCTTAGGTAAGACGGATGCTTCGTCTTCCGTTACTTCATTTAAGTGACGATAATCAATGCAGAAGCGAGGCTTCTTGCCGGGCCTTTCTATTATAATGGGAGGCGAACTGTACTGAGCGGTACTCGGTTCTATAACTCCGGCTTTCAGCATCTCTTCAATTTGATCGTACATAACTTTTTTCTTAGTAGGAGACATAGGATAAGGTTTGATATTGAACGGGCGGTCGTCTTTAACTTTTATTTTATGTTTCGTTGTCACCGTGGTAGCTTGGGTAGGCACCGCGGTGAACAATTCAGCGAATTCCTCGAATAGAGGTTTTAAATTATCGTTTCCGATGATCAGTTCTTCGGGAAGCCGGCATTGCTTCCTTGCTTGATGTGCCGCTTGATTCCAGAAGACGGTTATTCGCTCTTCAGTGCCGACGTAGACACATTTACGTTGATAATCGAATACGACATTGTGAGCATATAAAAACGGGGCTCCCAGAATGAGCTCTTCGTTTAAATTTTGAATGACCTGAAACGTGGTCTGAAAGGGTACATCTAGTACATTAACGTTCATGGTCGTAGTCCCGAGGGATTCTACTAAACCATCGCCACAAGCCATAACAAACGTTTGGGGAGCTGTAAGTTGATCAATATCGATCAAAAATTTCGGTTGGATAATATTCCTTGTCGAACCTGTATCCAATAAAGCGTTAACCGCTCGATTATTAATTATAATCTTAATGCGAGGCAGAGGGAAAGCGTCGTTAGTTTGATTGATAGATTCTAATGGAGTGAATCGGTGGGGAGATAGGTTGACTTCTTGATCCTTAAACAGGTAATTAAGGTCAGAAAGGTCATCGAAGTTTTTTTAATTTAAACTTCTTGCTTCGGAGCTTCCCCGAGGGTCGCTTCGAGCCTTCTGGGGCCTGGTAGGCGGGGCTGGTACAGTTCGGCCTGGGCCATCGCCTCTGACCCCCGCTTGGTTTCCCGTATTCATATTACGATAGGGATTGTTTGGGCATTCCGCATGAAAATGCCACTGCTCCGTTGGGCAATATCTGCAAGGGCGATACGGGACTCGGGAGTTCCTTACGTCTCCAGTACCCCTTCTCGGTATATCCCCTCTGGGCAGCGAGGAAATATTATTTGCAAAATGCACCCTTGGTGTTGGCGGATTATCTCTTCTTTGAGATCCATTAAATGGTGTCCTAGATGCACCAAAGGAACTGGAGGACGGCTTCGCTAATGCGGAGGGTTCCGTTCTCCAGTTACTGCTCGATTGCTGATTCCCTTGAGCTGAAGCGGTAGAGGTGGACGCTTCTTGGTCCTTGCTTTTTTTTGCATTTTGCAGAGTCTCGAATTGTTTATTCTCATCCATGATTTTGGCCATTTGTTCGGTCATCGTCACTAGTGTATTTGTATCTAGTATGACGGCACTCTTTAGGAGCATTTTCATATCAGGTCTCAACTGATTGAAGATGGTAGCCGCCTTCATCGCCTCCGGCTTAAACGGATCGATCCTCTTGAAGAGGCATACCTTCCTGGAAATAAATACTGACGTACTTTCCTCGGCATCTTGTTTCTTGCCATATAAATTAGCTACTGCTTCGGTGAGTACTTCACCTGAATCGTAACGGCTTCTGAACCGCTCGAGGAATAGAGGATACGTGGTAATTAGGGTTCGGTATTGTTCGAACCATTTCCTGGCATCGTCTTTGAGCTGTTCTGATATTTAATATAGACGGTCGTTATCCTACGTAATTCGTACTCGGACGAAAAATTCCTCCATATGATGAATGAAGGTTTCAGGGTCTTCGTGTTCGAAGCCATGAAATTCCGCATTTGGATGCTTCGACCGATACTTATGCTCGTGCGTGGCTTCGCTTAGAGCTTTGGCAAGACCTGCTGCCATTTGGGCGAACACTTGTTCTGAGGAGGGCTGTATGACTCCTTCAGTGGTACTCGGGCCTACCCCCGAACTACCCAGTACATCCTCCGCGCACGGCCTCTCTAACCCTCTAGAGACGTTGTCCATCACAGATGTCGGCTCGTCGTAAAACTGGAAAGGCGTTGATTCATCCATATCCTTTCCAGAAAGCCCTGCTGACTAACAACGCCCCACGTTGGGCGCCATGTAGAAGAACGCACTACCGGGCGTCAAAATGACGCGACACCAATTTATTTCTCAGGGGGCGCCAGTCGCGTATTACCCCGTTCTTCTACCTCCCAGGCGGGTTCGAGATAAGATGCACTTCGGTAGCCGAGTAATGGGACCAAGGCGGCACTACCACAGATCGGAAACTACGCTCTCTCTGGACCTGAATTCCCTCGTTAGGGGTTTAGGCACCTCTTAATTTCCTGAATTTTTGCATAAAAAAATCCCAACCGAAGAATTTCTCTGCGGAGGGATTAGTTTTGGTACGCGAAAATCACGTTTTGGTCCATTAATAACGGAATATATTTCTCAAAAAACGCATAAAAAAATCCCTCTCAAACCTCCGTAAAGCAACCAGAAGGTCGAACGTTAATACGAATTAACTCGACACATCCGGTTTTCTATACGAAAGTTCCAGGGATTATAGACCGTCAACAGGCCTCAAGATCAATTAAGAAATATTAGTTCAAAGAATCCGTTTATTTAACAGAATTGGTTATACAAAATTCTCAAGATAAGAATCGTGCCTTCCCCAATCAAGGTAGTGACTTTCAGACCATACAAGCGAGAGCGCTCACGCTAACGATCGATTAGGTAGAAAAGATTCATACGTACCTTCTCAGAATCAAAATGTGAGCTTTTTGAATCATTTCAGACTCTGGGTAAATGAATAATTAAGGCTGACTGAAATTAACTTAAAAAAGTTTTACTAAATGAATTTAGTTTCGCTAGAGACTACTTAGCTTTAAAGTTCTTGTATCATGGAGATTCACGTACTCAAACACATTCAGAGGACTTATTACTGCATAAGTTGAGTGGCGTTCGATCAGTCCACGACTTACTAACCCTTATCACAGTCGATTAATATTATTGATTTGGCAGCGTCTCACCTTCGAGCGACTTTTAGGCAAAATTGAATTTTTGGATTTTTATGCACAAGGCGTTTTCCTCTATAACTTTGTCATTTGAAAAGCCCTGTTATTGGCTTTTCTACCATTGCTTTGTCTGGACCACTCAACGCGCTCGACCAAATTGTGAGCCGCTGGGTCAATCCAAACTCTTTCTATGCGAGAAACCGGCCTTGTACATGTGCATTGATTTTTATCAATTTTTGCTTATCGGCACTACGCCGGCTTTGACAAAATCTTCTATTTTGCCTTTCAGATGCAGTGCATCGTTAAAATTTTATGCTCATACTTTAGAATTGGGCTTTCAATGACCGTACCTCAAAGGTCAATGTCTTTGGTTGAGGAATAAAAAATAAAAAATAATTTAAATTATATTTTCGTGGTACTTTTTAAACTGACTTTGTGGTACTTTTGAAAAATCCATTTTAAGACCAATTTTAGCGTACTTTTGAAAAATCGATTTTCGAGCCAAATTTCCAGGTACTTTTGAAAAACTAATCTGTGGGTGAAATTTTGGCGTACTTTTGAAAAATCGATTTTCAAGCCAAATTTCAAGGTACTTTTGAAAAGTTAATCCGCGGGTGAAATTTTGGCGTACTTTTGAAAAATCGATTTTCAAGCCAAATTTCAAGGTACTTTTGAAAAGTTAATCTGCGGGTGAAATTTTGGCGTACTTTTGAAAAATCGATTTTCAAGCCAAATTTCAAGGTACTTTTGAAAAGTTAATCTGCGGGTGAAATTTTGGCGTACTTTTGAAAAATCGATCTTCAAGCCAAATTTCAACGCAGTTTTGAAAAAATTAGTCTGCAAGTGAAACTTTGGCATACTTTCGATAAATCGATTCCTGGGCCAAATTTTGACGCCCTTCCAAAAATATTATTTTTCAAAGTCCAATTTATGGTACCTTTGAAAAAGTATATTATTCATAAATCTTTGTCATTATATACTTCTACTCTCATATTCTGAAATAAAAACATTTTTTCTAAGTGAAAATTCGGTGTTTCTTCGAATTTTCACCTGGTCATTTCCAACGCCTTATAGAACCCAAAACGGTCCTTATGGACTGATCTGCGCCTCTGCAGACTCCCGAAAATGTCTTTAAATGAAATTTTTGCCTAAGTCGAATTTTGATTATGTCTTCAACTTAGGACGATTTTGGAGAGTTCTACAACATTATCACCGCTTGATGCTTTTCTGATGACCAAACGTGGTACACCTGTGTAGCCAAGGAAGATATCTTCCTGTCCGCGAGTGTCAAACTTTCCTCTTCCAGGATTTCTGCCAAGATAATACACTTTGATGCCGAACACTCTAACGGTAGACACATCGAGGACACTACCTGTCCACACCGACAGTGTCAATTGCCTCAGCCTAGAATGTATTAGGTAGCTTCGATGAATTCAAAAGACATCTGGCGATGCTGATTAGCATGCGATTCTTCCTCTCCACCGTGCCATTCTGTTTTGGGCTGTGCGGAATGGTCAGTCTACTGGTGATCCCTTGTTCCTTTAAATAATAGTCGAAAACTTTGCTCGTGTACTCCCAGCCATTGTCAGACTGTAAACATTTTATTGTCTTGCCCTTTTTGATTTTCGGAGAGGGCAATGTATTCGGTGGTGGCCTTGAACGCTTCAACTTTTGACTTTAAAAATCTTACCTCACACCTTTTGGAACAATCCTTTAATTCGAGTAAAATGCAATAAAAACCAAAAGAACCAGATCAAAACTTCAAATCCACATATATGCGAATTAAAAAATAAAATCGATGTACTCCATACAATGTTGACTTCAGGCAGAAACAATGTAGATGTAAATGGAAGCTTACTATTAAAACAGAAAAAAACATGAGTACGAGCAGCTCTTATTAAATCAAAAAAAGGCACTAGTAAATAATGAATTTAATAAATAAAAGACGGTCTGGAATATAATAAATAAAAAAGCTGGTAAAACAAGAAATCATACTAACAGTCAGATACACTCAGCCAATGAATATAATTTGTACTTCAATACTGTTACAGATAAAATCGTGCATAATATACCAACTTCAAATGAACCATACAGTACTTATTTTATTTACAAAAGAGCAGACATTAAAAGGTCCATGTTACTAATTTTTTGCCAGCTACCACAACTGAAATAGCTAACATAATAATGTCACTAAAAAACTCATCTAATATCTACAATCACACTGTACAAATGTTTAAGAAAATTTACCTAACTTACTTTATCCAATTACACAGATCATAAACCTAAAATTATGTTCTGGGGTATTTCCAACTAAAATTAGCTAAAATTATTCCGCTCTTTAAATCGGGTAACAGAGATTAACTAAATAACTATAGACCTATTGCCGAGGGGTAGACCGCTACCCAGATTTTGTACACCAGATTTCCATTTTGTCTCGATTTCCAATGATTTCCACCAGATTTCCATTGATTTCCAATGATTTCCGATGATTTCCATTATTTCCACTGATTTCCATTGATTTCCAATGATTTCCATTGATTTCCAATGATTTCCATTGATTTCCAATGAATTCCAATGATTTCCAATAATTTCCATTGATTTCCAATGGAAACATGCGCATGCGCACGTATTTGAATTCTGATGCTCTGCGTATAAGACTCAGATTTCAGAGTACAGATCTGTATGAAATTATACGAGAAGTCATACTTAAAATACAAAGCACAATAAACACCGTTTTTTTTTTTTGATAAAAAGTTATTAACAATGACAGCAACAAATGGGGGGTTTTATGCTTCTTCGTCAATATCTTAAAATATAAAAGAGATAGATTAAAAATGTGCCTTTCATTTTCCATAGAGAAAATTATAATTTTCTGTCTAACAAAAAACACTCACTTTTAATTGCATAATGCGGTACTGATTCATATTTGCATCAATACTGGTCGTTTCCTGTTAAATGTGTAGGGTAGATCCATTCTATATACTTGAGATATCCAGAATATTAACGATGGTGTTTTGCTTTATTTAACGAATATTCTTTTTCTCAGAACTTGACGATTGCAGCTGCAAGCTGATTGCAACAGCAAAAGACATATTGTCCGATGGTACTGCGCTTTTAAACATTAACTTAAATTAATTAAAAAAAAAAAAAAATTCGTACTATCCGGATCGCAAAAATCAAAAAAATTTTCTTTCAAGGTCACTGCGGCGGCAAAAATAATCATCCGATCGAGTTGCTATTTTAAACACAAACTTAAACGAATTAATAGAAAATTTTATATAAGTACTACCAGGATTGCAAAAAACAAAAACAAACTATTTTTTTTCAAGATCACTACTGCGGTGGCAAAATAATCGTCCGATCGGGTTGCGATTTAAAGTGTAGGAAATAGGTACACACAACTTTTTTTCACTACCCATTCTCTTTAAAAAATATTTACATGCATATTTAAAGCGACCACGCCTTGACACTAAATCGCAAAATCGGTCCTAGCGTAAATGTGGGGGGAGGGGAGCCCCTAAAAACCAGAAAAAATATGAATAATTTTTTTCTCTTAAACGGCTCTAACGATTCTATTTAAATTTAACACATAAATACTTTCTTGGTACCATTGGTTAGTACCAATGGCAGAAAGTATTTATTTGTCATATTGATGAAATGGCATGACCAGTTACTCCAAAAAAATGCAGAAAGAGAGGTTGTGAGGAGGTAGTAAAGAAATTAATAATTTTTTTCTCTAAATCGGCTCTAACGATTTTGATCAAACTTGACACGTGGATACTTGTTCAGTAACAAGATGAGATAGTATAATCAGCTGCTCCAAGAGAATACAGGGAGGGCGATGCTGTGGGGGCAAAGTGTAAAGAATTTTTAAAAAAATCTCTAAAACGGCTCACACAATTTTGATTAAATTTAACGCATAGATACACACTTAGTACCAGTGTGAAATAACATAACAGTTCCTCCTAGAAAATGTAGGAAGGGAGGTTGCGGAGGCAAGGTTTAAACAATGAAATATTCTTTTCTCTAAAACTACTTCAACAATTTTGATTAAATTTGGCACTTGAATAATACTCTCTCAGTACCAGTGTATGATAGTATAAACTAGTTGCTCTTAAAAAGTGCAAGCAGGCTGTGGAGGGTAAGGTTCAAAGATTTTTTTTTTAAATCTCTAAAACTGCCCTTACTCCTAAATGGGAAAGTTTGTCCGAGTTGTATTGGGCCGATTTTTGGTAGAGAATTAACTTCTCTAACAAAATGGTCATAGAAAACGGTACAGTTTTGATAATTGAGCTTGTACCGACCGCCAAAGTCTCAAAAATGTTCCTAGGCACTTGCTTTTCATCACTTTTTAAAAATCTGAAAAAGGACACATGAAATTGTCTCAGATGATCTGAAATCCGCAAAAAACTATGACAATACAAAGAAGTTTATTTATGTAGTAACAACTGCTTAAACAGAAAATAAGACTGAAAAAACTGCTGTGTTATGAAAAGTGTTTTTTTAGAATCCATAGATGATCTGTGATTTTATTCAGACTTTCAATTACATTTTAAACGAACGAGAAAAGTTGTAAAGTTTCTATCAAAAAATAACAAAAAGTAAGCGCTTCGGTACATCATTTTCAAGATTTTGACGGCCGGTTCAAACTTATCTGAATATAGATACATAAACATTATTTTATAGAATTTTATGTTCACCAAAAAGTTAGCTAATTTTCAAGATATTGACGAAAAAGCATAAAAATCCTTTTTTTGTTGCTATTATCGTTAATAATTTTTTTATCCGGCAAAAAACGGTGAGCTACATACTTCACCATACTTCACAATAAGTTTGGTACAGAGTCATAAAGCAATTCCATTTTTTATTATGGCCCTTGTAAAGACTAATATGTTGTGTTTTATATATGCTTGCTCTTTAATAAATTCTGAATACTGAATAAAATCTATGACCCGGCTCTAGCATTACGTAAGAAAGGCTAATTTGTAAGAAATTTAAGTGATTGTATAGTGAAATTATTTCGATATTTCAGATTTGTCACTAAACATTAAACTGGACATTATAAGAGCCACACATTTATTATATTATACACGTAATTTGGATGACAAAGAATAAGTTTATCGCCCTTTACCGCGGTACAATTCGCATTTGCTTCCACAAAAGAAAACCTGTCGCTAAGAATTCGTTATGAGCGCATGCGCAGTGCAATTGTTTTCAAATTAATTTCCATTGATTTCCAGTGATTTCCAATTGAATTCCAATGATTTCCGTTGATTTCCGTTGATTTCCAATGATTTCCAATGATTTCCAGTGATTTCCAGTGATTTCCATTGATTTCCGCTGATTTCCACTTGCGTGTACACCAGATTTCCACAGCGGTCTACCCCTCGCCTATTGCCTTAATACCAGTTCTAGCCAAAATAGTTGAAAAAGTGATTGCTTACCAAATAGCGAAATTTTTTGAAAGTAATAATTTGTTTACTGAGAATCAATATAGATTCAGAAAAAGCAGAAGTACATCGGATGCCATCTTTGGATTGACGAGTTTTGTGGGAGAGGGATTTGAAAACAAAAAGTCCACTCTAGCATTGTTTATTGACCTCGGTGAGGCGTTCGATTGCATCTCGCATGACATATTGAAATATAGAGTTTTATGGTTTCTCTGGAATAGCATTAAACTCAATGTCTTCAGTAGGTATTGGGGCACTTGAGCGTGGGAATTTTTTTTTCTGGGAATTGGCCCACCCCCTAATTGTGGCAGTTGGCCCACCCCATAATTTTGGCAATTGGGTTGTTGACGAATTTTCAAAAATGGTGAAATATGGTAGTGGAGGACTTAATTTAGTTATATATTTAATTTTGAAGAAAAATTCTTAGCGCAACATATTTTAAAAAATTGTTAAACTTCGACTATTTGAATGTGCCGCGAAAACGGTAGTGACATCATAACGGCAGTTAGAAGTGAACTTATAAGCAGAACAGATGAAGACGAATAAGTTGACATTGCTGACAAGAAAGAAAATAACCTCATATGTCAAAAGTAAATTTGACGTTTAGCTAGCAGTGATTGATGTTTGCAGTTATTGTTAATATTTTTTTACAAAACGACTAAGGCAGTATATCTGTAAAAGCTAATTCTGACATTCTACTTGCGGTAGATATATTAATGGTCAGCGAATTTTTAAACAGAGACGATCGTTTTGACATTGCAATGGTTGGAAGTGCAAAAGCTGCAAGGTAGGTACTTACGTTACAGCTACTATAGACAGTACAAACTTGTAATTTCTGCAAGAACTTCCTTTATCTTATCTTATTAATATTACATAATACTTAGGTCTAATATGTATTTTATTATTTAATTTAGATGAATTTGTTAACTATACTTTGTATTTTATTAAATATTTCCTTTTCATTGTTTTATTTCCTATTAACTATATACATGCGTATCTAACTGAAAACAACAAAATAAGTTTATCTACTAAAGAAATTATTTATTATCCATTGATACTCACTTCTAAGAAAAGTCAGAATGAGACTTCAGGAGATATCAAGGTCTGTATTATAACAAAAAATAATAAATAGGTAAGTACTTTATGCTAGTATCTATCTAAGCAATAAACAATGATATGTATATTTATAACACACATAATTCAAAGGGCATTTATAACTATAATCCAACGCATTCGTAGCCATTTCCGACTGATTGTGTTCACCGACTTTAGACGACTTTCACAGTTTGTTTCATTTAGTTTTTCAACGGCGAGTTTTTAAATTTCCTTTCTTAATTTATTGATCATCCTAGTATTATGGGGCGTCTAGGGAGCTTCATAAATAATCAATAGCTAACAAAAACAACTGCACTTTATTCCAACATAAACTAGATAAAATACATAAAGCAGATTAACGCAATTTTCCATTTTTAGGAAGTCAAAGCATGAATAACGTTCTAATCTAGAGCCGTTAAAAATACTTTCTGTTTTATCCACCAGTTTGGCGGGTAATTTAAATTTGTAACAGCTAGAACGCCACACAGTCTTGTAATGCGGCCGTTTTCCCTACAACATAAACCCATATTAAAAATCAAATTCCTACATTAAGATACAACTTACCACAAATAAAACGCTTAGAATACATTGCAATTTGTTACTTTACTTGACATTGAAATGGTCTCCACAATAAGAAGACTTGGTCCTTCTCTGGTGGCTTTGAATCATTCATTATTACGTTCAGCGTTTATTATTGGAACACAACAGTTTTTCTGGTGAATTGGTGGTATTATTTACACAGTACGGCAGAAAACACTATCTGTACTTATATTTATCCATAACTAGATGCTGTTAAACTATACCGAATTGTAACCTATGAACGTCAGTTGAATTTGACGTTAAATATAATGTCAGATTAAACTGTCGTGATTGTCTTTTTTCTCCGTCGCCGCTTCTAAATTAGTACGCGTTTCTCGTCGTTTTATAACTAACTTCTCTACAGACTGCCGTTATTATGTCATCTCCGTTTTAAATGCATGTACTTTTGTAATTAATATTATAATATTATAAGACTTTCTTATCAACTTCTACATGTTTCTAATGATTTTTTATGAATAATTGTTATTGTTTAACATAGATTTTCCTCAAATTTTAACTTAGTGCAACAACCCAATTGTCCCACCCTAATTTTTTTTTTTTTTTTTGATAATTGATTCAACCTAATATTTGACAATTTCATTTTTACCTATTTTTACCCATTTTGAGTGTGGGATCACTGTTATCATGTTTACCTATTGGATCATTGTTATCATGTTTACCTATTTTCACCCATTTTGAGTGAATGAATAATTTTTTTGACAATTGGCCCACCCTATTTTTTTTTTTTTTGGTATTTGATTCAACCTAATATTTGACAATTTCCTTTTTACCTATTTTTACCCATTTTGAGTGTGGGATCACTGTTATCATGTTTACCTATTGGATCATTGTTATCATGTTTACCTATTTTCACCCATTTTGAGTGGTACACAAGGAAGTCGTGGAACAGGTGATCTTAACTACTTTGTTCCCCAGCGCCATCTATACATAATTCCTTAAAACTCTGAATACTTATAATTTCCTATAGAGTGATAATATTTATTTTTTGTTAATTAATTTTTAATTTAAATTCTGAATATTTATAATTTCCTATATAGAAGTCACGTGATAATATTTATTTCTCATTAATTGTTATTGAATACTCAACCACACGCCTCTGGATGAATCAGTAATTATTTTTTTAGATATACGTAATAGTATTACACTTTATACAACTAATATATAGTCACATGATGAATTTATATTTTTATTGTAATTATTTTAATGAAAAAATCCAAGCACCACTCAGGATTCGAACCACCGATCTCCGGTTTGAAAGCACAATGCAAATCAAATCAAAAACTAGTTTATTTAAAATTAAAATAATACAGCATTTGACCCTCCCCAGGTACTCGCTTCGGAGCCAGTCAGACATCCCCGGCGCCAGTCGTCGTGGAAATTGAAAGACTGGATGAAGTGAGGCCAGGTAGAGCTAAGAGGAACTGAAAAATAATATAATATCTCCTGGTCACGGGGTGCAACATAAATGTTAATTAAAGTTAAACATGTAAAAAGATAACTTAAAATCATTGAAATGAAAAGACAAAAGGTGCGTGTATAAATAAATATCAGAGATAAATATGATGACCACGCGGGGAAAAAAAAGCACAATGCTCAACACACTGGGCTATCGAGGTACCTGACTTCAATTCGATTAATACTGAGACACATGAATCAATGCATGACGTTACACACAGAGAAAAGCATGTGCAGTGAAGGCCTACTGTATTAGCGAAATCCGTCAAATCATAGATAACTTTAATATTTCAACTTCATGAAAAATTGTTATAATCAATAAGACAAATATAGTAGTCAAAGTAACATTTTAAACGCCTGTCATATTTAACAATGAAACCAAACGTAATTTTGTTTCTTCCCATTAAGGTCATAGAGGTTATCACTAACATATGTATGATCTGTATTTTAATTCATCGATTATAGATAAAATTATGTATAAGATGAAGAAAATGAAGTAACTTAAGATTTTAGAGACAAACAAAAAATTCATATCTTCTATACACTGGGCTGGCTAGCTAGTAATCAAAATTTGTTAATTAGCAATTGATAGCATGAGCACTAGTCACGCAAAACATTATGATAATAAAAAATGTTCTATAACAAAAAGACACATTTAATTATTGATACCGTCTTATAACTCGAGATAAAAATGACCTCTAAGTGAATTAATTAAAAATCATTTTTTCGTTCGACAGCTTATATTAAAAAATCCTTCAAGTTTCAAAAGAATTTATTATCAATTCAAAGTTTTTTCCAAAAATATAAACCAATGATTGTTCAAGATACAAACAAATTACCTAGTTTACTTAATTTCTATTCAGTTTGAAATGCAATCATTACATAAAACCTTTCAGGAAACACACTGTATATAACTGTAAATTAAATATACATGTCGATTTAAACATTTCAATATTTTATGTGTATTGACATAATGTTGGTATTTTTCCAGCTTGCTAAATATTTTATTTGGTATGTGACATTGTTTCTGTTACTGATAATAATAATAATAATAATAATTTTATTGATCCTAAGAAAATTTTACATTTTATAGACAAGTCAAATAAAAGAAATATACTTAAGTTATACAATTAATAAAAGTTATTATGGTAAAATACAATACACGGTTATAAATAGTAAAGCACAAAACAATACATTCAGCGACGAACTTGTTACATTTGTTAAATTACGTAATTCTGAACTATAAACTAGAAAATGCTTCCATTTTGACCAATAAGTTGGTAAAACTCCTGTATATTATATAAGCAGTTTTCAGTTAGGATTCTTTTAAGCTTATTTTTAAATACGTTTATTGGAAGATTACGAAAGTGAATTGGTAATGTGTTGAATAAACTAATGCCCATGGGATTATTCTTTTGGAGTCTGTGCAGCGGTGTTACAAGGTTATGTTTATGTCGGGTGTCATGTTCATGTATCTCATCATGTGTAGTATATTTGTTTATATTTTGTTTTATATGGAGAATATTCTGATACACTATAATGGAAAACAGCGACATTATCCTTAGTGATACAAATAGTGGACGACAACTGTCATCCCATTTGGCACCAACTATACTTCTTATTGCAGACTTCTGGATGATAAATACTCTTTGTAGATGGGTATGAGCTGCATTTCCCCATGTTAGTATCCCATACAGGAGTAACGAGTGGAATAAAGAGAAATAGGTAGTGGCTGCAGCTTGTTGATTAACAGTTCTTTTTATTTTTACGAGAGCTTGAAGTTTTTTATTGTCATTATGCAATGATGTAATTATTTGATAGATATGCTCTCTATAAAATATTTTCAAAGTGAGGGTTAAACTGTTTCATTTAAGATTGAAACGATAATAAAAACAATGGGCTTATTCATAATATGATAAAGAAAGGTACCTACTGGTTTAATACTTTGATTAGTAGGTTTGATTTAATTATAGTATATTTTTTATAATCTAAAAAATATTATCATCACAGTATTTTAGGAAGGTCCTATTAAAATTTTTGTTATCATTAGAACTCTATAGAATTAAGCTAAATACGTCTAAGTTTGTATGTAATGTTATTTTTCCTGAAAACTAAATTAATATACAGTGTGTTTCCTGAAAGGTTTTATGTAATGATTGCATTTCAAACTGAATAGAAATTAAGTAAACTAGGTAATATGTTCGTATCTTGAACAATCATTGGTTCATATTTTTGGAAAAAACTTTGAATTGATAATAAATTCTTTTGAAACTTGAAGGATTTTTTAATATAAGCTGTCGAACGAAAAAATGATTTTTAATTAATTCACTTAGAGGTCATTTTTATCTCGAGTTATAAGTAGGTAGGTATCAATAATTAAATGTGTCTTTTTGTTATAGAACATTTTTTTATTATCATAATGTTTTGCGTGACTAGTGCTTATGCTATCAATTGCTAATTAACAAATTTTGATTACTAGCTAGCCGGCCCAGTGTATAGAAGATATGAATTTTTTGTTCGTCTCTAAAATCTTAAGTTACTTTATTTTCTTCATCTTATACATAATTTTATCTATAATCGATGAATTAAAATACAGATCACACATATGTTAGTGATAACCTCTATGACCTTAATGGGAAGAAACAAAATTACGTTTGGTTTCATTGTTAAATATGACAGGCGTTTAAAATGTTACTTTGAACTTATATTCGTCTTATTGATTATAACAATTTTTCATGAAGTTGAAATATTAAAGTTATCTATGATTTGACGGATTTCGCTAATACAGTAGGCCTTCACTGCGCATGCTTTTCTCTGTGTGTGACGTCATACATTGATTCATGTGTCTCAGAATTGAAGTCAGGTACCTCGATAGCCCAGTGTGTTGAGCATTGTGCTTTCAAACCGGAGATCGGTGGTTCGAATCCTGAGTGGTGCTTGGATTTTTTCATTAAAATAATTGCAATAAAAATATAAATTTATCATGTGACTATTATATTAGCTGTATAAAGTGTAATACTATTACGTATATCTAAAAATATAATTACTGATTCATCCAGAGGCGTGTGGTTGAGTATTCAATAACAATTAATGAGAAATAAATATTATCAGGTGACTTCTATATAGGAAATTATAAATATTCAGAATTTAAATTAAAAATTAATTAACAAAAAATAAATATTATCACTCTATAGGAAATTATAAGTATTCAGAGTTTTAAGGAATTATGTATAGATGGCGCTGGGGAACAAAGTAGTTAAGATCACCTGTTCTACGACTTCCTTGTGTACCACTCAAAATGGGTGAAAATAGGTAAACATGATAACAATAATCCAATAGGTAAACATGATAACAGTGATCCCACACTCAAAATGGGTAAAAATAGGTAAAAAGGAAATTGTCAAATATTATATAGGTTGAATCAATTACCAAAAAAAAAAAAAAAAATTAGGGTGGGCCAATTGCCAAAAAAATTAAAGGTCATTGAACTGGATGGGTCAATTGCCAAAAATTAGGGGGTGGGCCAATTCCCAGAAAAAAAAATTCCCACGCTCAAGTGCCCCAATACCTACTGTCTTCTTATATTTCAAATAGGTCACAGTCTGTGATGTGGAACAATGAACCAAGTTCCGTACTGGAAGTGAAAATTGGGGTCCCGCAAGGCAGCATATTAGGACCACTGCTATACACTAACAATCTGACGGACTGCATGAAAACATTTACAATTCTCTTTGCTGATGACACAACTTTTGCTGTGCACTTAGGAAATGATTCCCCAACAGCAGTAAATGAAATACTTGAGAGTATTATTTTTCAATCAGTGGACTGGTTTAACTCAAACAAATTGTGTTTAAATCAACAAAAGACAAATTCACTCTTATTTGCAACAAAAAGAATAGAGAACAATAGTGCAAAATTTCTATTGGCTTACTTTGGAATGTTTCACAGCACAATGGTGTATGGAATAACGAACTGAGGAAACTCATGTCACACTCACAATATATTTGTCATTCAAAAGCGTGCAATAAGGGCCCTAGTGGACTTATCCTATAGAACCAGTTGCAAACCTTGATTTATAAACTTGAAAATCCTTACCCCACCTTCTGCAATAATCTATTACAATCTTGTATTTGTAAAAACTGTCCCAACATCTTTATACACTAAATGGTGATAATCATGAATATGACACTCACCCAAAAACTATTAGAACTGAAAAACTCGTTTCTAAATAACTTCAAATCAAAGATAAAAAATAATTTATTACATAATGCCTACTATGATGTTTCTGCTTTTTAATATTCTTAAATATGTCTTTTTAATGTATGTTTATGTGCTATATTTTTATGTATTTTAAATGTAATGTAACTTATTTCTTTTTGGTTGTTCAAATTCTTCAAATTTTATGATGTATCAAAACATCAAGGTGTATTATTTTTTTGATGAATAAAGAATCTCAATCTCTATCTCTAATCATTGATGAATTCAATAAAGTATTTTGCTTCTGCCAACAATGCTATTCTCATTGGTCCACATACGTCTGTGTGCACTAGCTCCAGGATCTTGGTCTGCTAATTAGACTTGCTGGGGAATGGAGTCCTCATCACTTTTCCCTGTACGCCTTTGATGACGCCTTTACGAACACCGTCCGCAATATCCCGCACATTTGCATGTCCCAAACGTCTATGTAAAAGTTCGATTGATACTTTGACGTCTTTTGAAGCGGTCACGGTAGCACGCGCGTGTTGACACTCTTGACCAGATTCGCGCACATAATACAAATCGTCGACTTTGACCACGTCCAACACCATGCTTCCATTGGAGTCATGGATCGAGGCTCCATCTTTCTAGAAACGGACGTCAAATCCACATTCCGTGATCTTGCTAACCGGTAAGAGGTTGATTCTTAGGTCTGGTACGTACAATGCATTGTCCAATGTCACGTCTCTTTTGTTTCTGCGTGTATTTGCGATAAAATGCACTTTTCCTTCACCCACTATCGGCGGTCGCGCTATTTGCGAGGTTTAGCGTACCGCACCTTGAATTGTAAATTTCGTGAAAATTTTCCACATCATTGCAAATCGTCGTCCCCAGTATGTCCATTGCCTTGGATATAAATCGTCTAATTTCACTCAGTCTTCTGGAGTTCCACAAGGCTCTGTGTTAGAGCCCTTTTGTTCATAATTTTTATTAATGACATTGCAGCTGGCTTAAACGTAAACTAGTACATGCAGATGATCTAAAACTTTTCAAAAATCTAAACTGAAATGGATTGCTTCATACTACAGAACAATTTAGACACATTAAACTCTAAGTGTAAAGAAAAGCACTGCTCCCTAATCATGCAATGTTATGCTGCAATATAACATTGATACCACAACTCTTCCTCGTCCGAATACCATTAAAGATCTAGGTATAATATTTGACCATAAGTTTACCTTTGCCCCTCATATTAATTCAATAACATCTAAAGCTCATAAGAATTTCGGTTTTATCATGCGTAATATGAAAAACTAACAATATTAATATGCTAAAGTTACTTTTCACTAGTTTTGTAAGATCACAACTAGAATATGGTTAAATAGTTTGGAATCCCATACATAACACCCATATTATAAATATTGAGCGAGTTCGGCGAAAAATTTTTAATTTATCAACATATCAGTTAGAGACACTCATTCCAGTATTTACTTAGATTATCATAGAGTATATAAATCACGTACAAGTATTTCCTATTTTGGACCTAAATTTTTCAATCTCCTCCCAAGTAATATCAAAAACCTGCAACCAAGATTATTTAAAAACAATATCAAGGAGTATTTGCTCAATAAATGTTTTTATTCACTAAATGAATTTTGTAATAATAATTTTTCAGATTTTGTAATAGGAACTTAAAAGTTACAACTATTTCCATTTTATATTTTACATTAATTGTTTATTGTTAGTTTGTTCACATCATCGTTATTGTAGTTTATTACTTTTATTACTTTACTTACTAATTTGACGCGTAAACAGTTTATTGTATTAACACGAATAATAATTGAATTGAGTTGAATTGATAATCCAAAGAGGCACCGCACAGGAAATTTTCTTTGGTAGATTAGAAATGAACAGCTTGATTCGACGCTGCAATATGCATTTCGTTGTTTTCTTGTATAAAATAGCCAACAACATAACCAACTGTGAAGCATTACTTGAAATGTTAGAGTTTCATGTATCTAAATTAATTCTCGCCACAGCCATTTTGTACAAGCAATCATCATACTAATGTTTGAAACCAATTTAGATATTTTATTTTGTAATGTAAGAAGCATTAAACGCCTTTATGAATAAACTGATCTTGGTTAGTTTTCTGAAATGGTACAATACACTTAAATTATTGATTTTACATTTAATAAGTATTGTTGGTTTTTTTTCTTTCTGTTTTTTTTTTCTCATTTTTCATTGTATTTTTTGTTTGTTCTTCATTGTATTCTTTATTAGCATTATTTCTTTAATGCTGGTAATTTCTAACCTTATTCTTTAATTGGGTTTATCCCATTGGATATTGTATCTAAATAAATAAATAAACAAACATGTCGTTGCGCCACTGTCTAGACACCACTTCCGGTTGATCGTTGAGTTCTTTTTTTTTTTTAATCGCCTTATTTATATTAATGTCCCTGGCGGAGTTTAGCCGTACGCTATTCTACCACTCAACCAGGACGGACACTTACACATGGACAATATCACAACACCCATTCCCTGCGACATTGCTATCTGCCGCAGCTGAGACTCGAATTCAGGAGAGGAGAGCGACTAGATTGTTGTCTCTCACATAACGGCAATCTAGTTCACTGCTACCATCTCGGCAACACATGAAAAACGCCACTACACATCCATACCCTAGCCAGGATTCGAACCTGGAACCCTGTGGTCGCAAGCTTAACACCTTAAGCACTGCGCCACCGAGCCGGTTCTAACCGAAACATTTAAACACATGTATTGAGCACTTTCCCTTTTTGATTTACTTCGACACTTGTTCACCTTATATCATCTAAAAACGTAATTTTTTCGTTTCCCATCGTCACTTCATTTCTAGTTTAGGTCTTCGGTCCTGCCAATCACAATCATTTCGTTTCTTGGCCATCATGGCGCCCGACGAACCGTTTTGTGCGCAGGGACCGAAACAAATTATTTCGGTTCGGTTTCGGTTACGGTTAACTGATGTACACCATTTTCGGTTATCGGTTACGGTTTCGGTTTTCAAAGCAGCGTTAATTTGGTTTTCGGTTTCGGTTTTCAAAGCAGCGTCAGTTCGGTTTTGGTTTCGGTTTACCAGACACTCAGTCCGGTTTCGGTTACGGTTAGGAAAAATTCGTAATTACAGTGCGGTTTTCGGTTAGAGTTATGGTTAAAATTAAATTAATGCTTGCAGGGACCGAAAACGAATTTTTTTTCGGCTCGGTTTCGGTTATGGTTACCCAACGTACACCATTTTCGGTTTTCGGTTACGGTTTCGGTTTTCAGCGTTAATTTGGTTTTCAGTTTCGGTTTTCAAAGTAGCGCCAATTCGGTTTTCTGTTACGATTTCGGTTTTCCAGAATGTCTCATTCCGGTTTTCGGTTTCTGTTACGGTTAGAAAAAAATCGTAATTACGGTGCGGTTTTTGGTTACGGTTTCGGTTCGGTTATGGTCCCTGTTCGTGCGTCACTCTTGCGGACGTCGCTGTCTTCTATGATTTTTATACGAAGCGTCTCACTCGTAGGCAAATGGTCTCGTAATTCGATGGCACATCAGAAATTTTCATAAGTCACAGGCAAACTGTACAACAATAAAGTCGTCAACAAATCTGCGTTGATTTCCACGCCCATTTCGCTCAGTTTGTCCACTGAACCGAAGAAGCAGTTTAGATGCATGCTGGCATTGCTTCCATCCGCCATCTTTTGTAGAGTTAGCTTCTTTGGTAATGTCGCCTTTCTCGCCGGATCCTTGGATTGATACACTTCTTCCAGCTTCTGCCACATTTCCTCGCGCAGTTTTTGACTTGCTTAAGTTCACTTGAGCTTATTAACAAGATTATGTCGGATCGGGATTTTGAGTCATTCATCTGCCATGCACGTACATTTGTCGCGTCCGCGTTATTTTCGCTCGGGTTTTGCGGGCGCCCCACTCGCGTAATCCCATAAATCGCCTTTAGTTAACACGGCACCTGTAATTTCCAGGTATCATAATTGTCCTTTCCAAGGAGTTCAATTCTCGATACACTAGCAGAATTCATGGATGGCGGCGTTTCTAGAACATTCGCACACACGTTTTCTTTGTTCAATAAATCCTATGATTTTTCCTTATACACGCGAGCTTGTGCCCATAACCTGTTAGAGATAGATGCTTCTTAGTTGAACACAGGAAAACACAAAACATCAGCTTGAAATAAAATGGATATATTGAACAAAATACTAAATACAAAAATGGTGTGCTGTGTTAGAACGCTTTACAGAGACTGATCCAAAGAAAGGGCGACGCGCGCGTACAGAGAAAGCGCGCGCATGCGCACAGTTGTAGAGTGCGTCAACGAACAACCGCTGCGCGAACTTCAAAACTAATTAATCACTAATAATAACATTTATAAAAAAAAATCATCAAAATTTATTCTG
>OW386285.2:195657030-195772009 GCA_936432065.2 Rutpela maculata
CACTTTTTTATTTAATATGAAATTATCTACTTTCTGTATATTGGTGCCTTAATCGGGTCAAGCTAATATACTACTTAGGAAAACACTTTAAAACACTCATTATTGGAAAACCAATCAAAACAACTACTCTTCTAGCTAATACTGACGAAGTATTGAATTACATGATAGGATTCCTGGCATTTTAAGCCAAAAAAAAATATATTGAAAATAGTTAAATTATTTATTGAAATTCAGTCATTCACAACAAAATTATTGAACCATACATTCTATTTCAACTCTAGAAAAGTTGTACAAGTTTTTTCGAACTCGTTAGTTCTCATCAGTAGAGTATAGAAACGTTCATTCATTATTTACAAGCCTATTCTTGATTTATTTTTACAATTGATTATTGCCAGGAATCCTATCATGTAATTCAATACTTCGTCAGTATTAGCTAGAAGAGTAGTTGTTTTGATTGGTTTTCCAATAATGAGTGTTTTAAAGTGTTTTCCTAATAGTGGAGTCAAATTAGGATTTTAATGTGAATTGTCTGGTTTTTTGTTTTAACATATTCAGGGGGTTAACTATAGTTCACAGTTCAGTTTTGCAGTTTCTGCGAGGTCAGCGTATTGTTTATTTAAGCAATTTAATTTTTTAGACCGTGCTTTTCATCGGTTTTCTTTGAATATCTCGAAATCTATAAGTCCTATGGAAAACAATAAAAAAAAGGAAAATGATCGTTATGAGTTGTGGAACAAAAGTACATAAACTATAATTCTTTCCAATTGTTATTATTATTTTAAAAAAATTGAACATTGCAAAATTATGCGTTTTTAAACGAATTGCTGTTATTTCAAAAATAAAGGATAGTTTTCAATGAAATTTTGGAAAAATATAGCTCTTACAAAGTACAATCACCGCTTAAAATTTCAAATCTAATGATTATTAAAACGAGTCAAATATACAATTGTTGCTAAAACTTTGCACCCTTGTGAAATCCTGCCATCAAATCTGAGAAATGTGTACGATGGCTCAAATTGTAGCTTTTTATAAGTACTTTAAGATCACGAAGGAAAAAATATTTTTTTCAAAATTTAAACCGTTTTTATTGCATTTGTTTATAATTTTCGAAATTTTAGTAATAAACAAATTCAAATAACTCTCTGGCTTTTTTTATGAAATCGAAATCGGTAAACTATTTATGAAAATAGATTAAAAAAAATTTTAATGCTCTGCCTGCTGTTGGAGCTGAGATACGTTGGTTTTTGCGTTTCGATCACTTATAAATAAACAAATTGATATTTCATCTTGAAATTCGCACTGATTATTCCTCAGTGCTTATATTTTTGTCCCAGCTAGTTAAAAATAATCTAGAAGTACATTTTTAAAAATTGCATCTAATAAAACGTCTTTGAAATCATATCATAATTCGCTGTTGACAGGTAATATTTCCCTCTCCCACTCATCGTATTTCGCAGCTAGGTAACTAAGTCAACTAACGCAATATCTCTCTCGATTTCCACCTTACCGAGATATATATTTTTTAATTAATCGTCTCTTTTCGTAACTTTTGATTATTTCATTTAATTTAACGTGAAATAATTTGTCTAATTTTTTTTTGAATTGCAGTGAATTTTTAATGTATTTATTTTTTGTTTTATTGGAATGTTCTTTTTTTTAAATGTCTTGTTTTTTTTGCGTAGATTCCTTATAGTTTACTTCAACTTAACGTAAACTAATTTGTTTAGCTTTTGTTTATAAAAAAATGCAATAAATTTTTTTTGCTATAGTTTTTGTCGTCTTTTTTTAATCACCTGCTTTGTGCATAGATGTCGATTGTTCACTTTAATTAAACGCAAAATAATTTGTTTAGCTTTTGTTCATAAATAATGCAATAAATATTTTTTAAATTTGTGTAGGTTGCACACTGTTTTAAAAATCTTCAAAGGGGCTTTGTTTAATGAAATTTTAAGGAGGCCGTTATTAGACGTCGAAAGTTGAAACAGTAATAGAGCCACTAAAAGCTCGCAAGTCGGAATCTTTAATAAAGTCACTTAATAGTTAATTTTATCTAGTAATATACTCATTAATAAGAAAACCAACCTAACTAGAACTAACCTCAAGTCCATGCACAAAATTTTTGTAAAATTTTTAATGTCTGATACAATAATAAAAAATTTCTGCCATCTAGATTTAAATCCGAAACATACGTATTCTGACCTAGTCATCAAATCAAAAATCGAATCAAATAAAAAATCAGATCAAACCAAAAATAAATTTATTTTAAATAATATATCATATTGTCCTCCCGAGCACTTGTTCCGAGCCAGCCAGGCATCCCCGATACGAATCGTCGTGCCAATTGAAAGGCTGGACGGAGCAAGGCCAGATCGGATTAAATAAGAAATTAAATTATAAACACAATATTCTTCGCAGGATAGGTGAACTAAAAAGTATATAAGATAAAACATGTGAAAAAAATAAAATAATTGGTGCATACAATGCAAAAGACGCTAGTATAAATAAAATATCGCAGTTATATGTTATATATGGTTGATTCGTGCGGGAAAATTACTAACCAAAAAACCTGTTCCAAACAATGCAGCAAAAGCGAGCGGTTATGCCAGACAACACACTTTAGGGTTTAAAATATTTGTGTTCCTGAAACTTTTGATACCCAAAGAAACATTGTGACCTTTTCAAAATAAGTGAAACCATTAGCGATTATGTTAAAAATCCGAAACTCATCAGATATGTGTTACATCTTATATTACAGTTTTACACATTGTTTAGTCGTTTAAATAAACATTTTGCGGTAAAATTTTCCAACAAGTCTCAGTTCAATAAAAAGCACATTTCACTCACTGTCTTTAGAATGTACGCAATATTAAATTACAATTCTTAAATTATACAAAAAGGGCCATTATTAATAATTTTGAATGTTGTTTCATAAGTCTAGTTTTATTCTAAAGTTTATTGCAAGCGATTTGGATTTTTATTTTTTGTGATGTGATTACTAGTACCGAAAATAGAAAGACTTTAATGCTGTAACATTAATTATTTAAATTTCATATGAAGCAACGATGAGATGTAATCCAAAACTTCTCATTGCATGTTATTACATCAAAAATAAACTAAAACAGTACAATTCCTGCAGCAGAAGAATCCTTTAATTACCTTTTTTTATCCTTAATTTGACTCCAAACAATAACTCGTAACAGAAATTAATTAGTTTTTTTCTATAGATTATTTTTGTGCCCAATTAACCATAGATGCATTTATTTTATTTATCTTTGTGTCTGCAAATTATATTTTCTATAATTAGTTTGACTTAACATTGTAAGTATTAATTCTTAAAAACCATATTAAAAATAAGATATTTTTAATGAATTACAAAATTATCTTAGTAATTTTTGTCTCTTACGTGAATTTTCATAACAATTATTACCGTCACTCCGTGTAGAATCTGTATCATCACTCGCACGCACCACTATCAAACAGATAATCTTTCTCACTTTCATACCCACAATTGCTTTTTTTAGCTGTTTTAATAAATATTTTGATCTAAAATTTTAAATGGTGACTACTCTATAAGAATCACATTCTTCTTTTTCATTGAAAATCCATTATTTTGGAAAGAACAATCATTGATTTAAAAACGTCTAATTTTGCTACATTTAATTTTTTTTAATAATAATACCATTTGGAATAAATTATAGTTTATGTACTTTTGTTGTATAACGGTTTCTTTTGCTGGTTTCCATAGGACCTATAGATTTCGAAATATTCAAAGAAAACTAATGGAAAACACGGTATATAAATTAAATTTTTATTGTTCTCTTTCTTTTATAAACAAAAGCTAAACAAACAACATTTAAAAGAAAGAACATACCAATAAAACAAAAATAAAAAAATTAAAAACTCTGCAATTTCAAAAAAAAATTAAACAAATTATTTCATGTTAAATTAAATGAAATAATCAAAATTTGCGAAAAGAGACGATTAATTAAAAAATATATATCTCGGTAAGGTGGAAATCGAGAGAGATATTGCGTTAGTTGTCTTAGTTTGCGAAATACGATGAGTGGGAGAGGGAAATATTACCTGTCAACCGCTAATTATGATATGATTTCAAAGACGTTTTATTAGATGCAATTTTGAAAAATGTAGTTCTAGATTATTTTTAACTAGCTGGGACAAAAATATAAGCACTGGGGAATAATCAGCCCGAATTTTAAGATGAAATATCAATTTGTTTATTTATAAGTGATCGAAACGCAAAAACCAACGTATCTCAGCTCCAACAGCAGGCAGAGCATTAAATTTTTTTTTGAAAGATGGCTTATTTAATCTATTTTCATAAATAGTTTACCGATTTCGATTTCATAAAAAAGCCAGAGAGTTATTTGAATTTGTTTATTACTAAAATTTCGAAAATTATAAACAAATGCAATAAAAACGGTTTAAATTTTGAAAAAAATATTTTTTCCTTCGTGATCTTAAAGTACTTATAAAAAGCTACAATTTGAGCCGTCGTACACATTTCTCAGATTTGATGGCAGGATTTCACAAGGGTGCAAAGTTTTAGCAACAATTGTATATTTGACTCGTTTTAATAATCATTAGATTTGAAATTTTAAGCGGTGATTGTACTTTGTAAGAGCTATATTTTTCCAAAATTTCATTGAAAACTATCTTTTATTTTTGAAATAACAGCAATTCGTTTAAAAACGCATAATTTTGCAATATTCAATTTTTTTTTAAATAATAATAACAATTGGAAAGAATTATAGTTTATGTACTTTTGTTCCCCAGCTCATAACGAACATTTTCCTTCTCTTTGTTGTTTTCCATAGGACTTATAGATTTCGAGATATTCAAAGATAACCGATGAAAAACACGGTCTAAAAAATTAAATGGTTTAAATAAACAATACGCCGACCTCGCAGAAACTGCAAAACTGAAATGTGAACTATAGTTGACCCAGTGAACACGTTAAAACAAAAAAACCGCCTTGACCAGATAATTCACATTGCGAATTTATCAGTCCTAATTTGACTCCACTATAAATAGTATATTAGCTTGACCCGATTAAGGCACCAATATACAGAAAGTAGATAATTTCATATTAAATAAAAAAGTGTGAATAATTAAATTTAAATAAATGATTTAAGTATTTTCAATATATATATATTTTTTCTTTAAAATGTAATTCAATACTTCGTCAGTATTAGCTAGAAGAGTAGTTGTTTTGATTGATTCTCCAATAATGAGTGTTTTAAAGTATTTACCTGACTAGTATATTAGCGTGCCCAGATTGGGGCAACAATATACAGAAAGTAGGTATTTTCATAATAAATAAAAAGTGTATAAGTTGTGATTTGCACAATACCTAAATAATATTCTCTAATCATGATAAAAGCAAATAAATAAAAAATAATAACATAACATAACATAACATCAATTGATTATATGTTATATGCTTGCACTAATAAAAATAATAATAATTATTATAGTACAGTACCTAGAGGTGGAAATATGCAAAACTTCGGAATAATGTCATATTGAATGGATTTCGTTCATTTTGGAAGTATAAGCTTCACAGAAAAGTTTCTATATTGTGCGGGGGCTTGCTAATTTATAGGGGGTAGATGCCACCCCTTCTCAGGGGGTGGCACTTAAAAAATATATATATTTATTGGAGCTGAAGTAGAATCAAATTTTAAGAATAAAAGGTTCTATGCAATTTTTCACACAAATTGATAGTTTTTAAGTTATAACAACTTCAAAATTGCGATTTTAGCTTAAAAAAAGGTATTTCCAAACTGCTTTCGTCAAGTAGCTCGAAAAGTCTTACTTCATCGAAAAAATGTTACAGACCAATTAGAGAAAGTACAAACTGAGAATTAACTATATTTTTTGTTTATTGATGTAGGATTAATAATTTCGGAGACATTTAAGTTTACATTAGGCATCCAAGTGTTCATAAGATAATTGTTTAGAGTGAGAGTTAAATATCTCAGAAACTGTGACACCTACGTCAAGGATGCTAATAAGTAAAACAATAGGTTATTAATTAAGCTTTCAATTGTTTTTTTATTTGTTTCTGTAGCATAAAAAACAAAGAAGTTATGACCGAAGCAATGTGCGTCTACACATTTTTTTAATAACGACGTCGCCATTTTGTTACTGTAATTAGCCAGTAATTTAAAAAAAGGAATTTCAAACACTGTTTCTCATTAATATATAGAATGACGTAGATGCTCAAATTTTTTGGTTTGTATACAACACTTGCTTTAGAAAAAGATACAGTTTAAACTATAAAGGTATTTTCGATAAAACGTAATTCGTTTTCCTTTTCCAAATATCTCGATAAATATTAGTTTTATTGAAAAAGAGTACAGACCAAAAATAAAGCTTATAAACTTGAATTTTGCTTGTTTATTTGCGTCCGAACGTTTATAAGACGAAAAATGCAGTTTAAATGTTAAATATCTCAGAAATTGTGATACATACGTCACTCATGCTAAGAAATGAAATTAAAGACAATTAATTGCGCTTTCAAATTATTTTTTAGTCGTTCCTGTAGCATAAGAAATAAAGTAGTTATGACGAAAAAATGTGCGTATTTATATTTTTTTTATATAAAAAGGTCGCCTCTAATTAGCCAGTAATTTAAAAAAATTATCTCAAATACAGTTTTTCGTTAAGATGTAGCATTACCTAGATGCTCAATTTCTTTTGCTCATTTAAAGCACTTGCTTTAAAAAAAAATACATTTTGAACTTTAAAGGTAATTTCGAAATATTTGGATACCAAATATAAACTTAAATATCTCCGAAATTATTAATCCTACATCAATAAACAAAAAATATAATTAATTCCCAGTTTGTACTTTCTGTAATTGGTCTGTAACATTTTTTCGAAAAAGTAATACTTTTCGAGATACTTGACGAAAGCCGTTTGAAAATACCTTTTTTTAAGCTTAAATCGCAATTTTGAAGTCGTTATAACTTAAAAACTAACAATTTATGTGAAAAATTGCATAGAACCTTTTCTTCTTAAAGTTTGATTCTATTTCAGCTCCAATAAATATATGTATATATATTTTTTAAGTGCCACCCCCTGAGAGGGAGTGGCATGCACCCTCTATAAATTAGCAAGCCCCCGCACAATATAGAAACTTTTCTGTCAAGCATTTACTATTATACCTCCAAAAATTAACTAAATCCGTTCAATATGACATTATTCCGAAGTTAAAACCTCTAGTTACTGTACTATTAGTGCAAGCATATAAAATACTTGTGCCCGACATTAATTAGTCTTCGCAGGTCATACTCTTAAAAAGGAATTTGTGTGATATTCTTTTCTTTTCATTCTTTTCGGGTTCAAAAGTTACTAACAATAATTGCAACAAAATATGCTTTTTCGTCAATATTTTGAAAATTAAGCATGATAGGGCAAAACAATATACGTAACTTTTCGGTAGAGCATAAAATTCTCTCGTATAATGGTTTTAATAAAAAACGGTACATTTGATAGTTAAATTATCGTTATTAAAGGTAATATAATATTTATGTTTTATTTTATATAATTGTTTATTATTATATAAAAATTTTGTTTAATAGTTTTCTCAATCTAATGTAATACTGCGTACAGTCATAATATGTTTTCTTAATGTATATGGGGAAGCTAGTTTAGACTGACCTCTTCCTTTTGTGTGTAAACTCTTTTGTGCACCTTTTTTTTTTCTTACATTCTTCTACCTACATTCAACTTAAATCTGGTGACAGTTGCTTTCTTGCACAGAGCAATAAAACAATTAAAGCGTCTCAAATGCCAAAAGAA
This sequence comes from Rutpela maculata, assembly GCA_936432065.2. NCBI lineage: Eukaryota > Metazoa > Arthropoda > Insecta > Coleoptera > Cerambycidae > Rutpela > Rutpela maculata. Next base: position 195,664,858 of record OW386285.2, read on the forward strand.
CTGTTGCCAATGGTATACAAAAGCTACACAACGCCTGTTTAAAGCAAGATAGAGTTTACAGTACAGTATTTAGCCATAAATCTAACTAAAAAATTATTAGTCCCAAATTACTATGACGAAAATAAAATGTATAAATGAAGTCTAAAGAATTATTTTAGAATTTGTTAAAATTAAATAATCAAAACATTAGAATACATTACAACAAATTAACTGAGCAGTTGGAAATTTAAAATAAAATGAAAGTCATTGTTTATAAGAAATGCTTTAGTACAGAAAAAATAATTTTCAATTCCGTAAAAATACATGGCGAAAACTGCAGTCCTAAAGCTAATAACGTATACTTCACGAAAAGAATTATTTGTAGATGGTACAAATTTTTTTCTTTATTTTTTGAATAGACACGTGATATTTTTAACTTCAATATTTTATAAACAACTAGAAAAATAAAGCAATAAAAGATATAGTTTCACTCACTTTCGTTACAGATTTATGCATTATTACACTATATTTCTTAAATTATACAGAGACAGTAATTTTTAATGGTTTTTATTTTCTTGCTAGTTAACAAATTATCAGAAAGTTTTTTGTCTATTTTTATTCAATGCTTAGATTTAGTTCAGGACTTCTTATTGCACTTGTTACCACACCAAAACCAAAAACAAACTAAAATAATAAAATCGCGTCAGAAAGAATTCCTTAATCACCTTTTTTGATGCTGTCATAAAGTTGTTTAGGGCAAACGCTCTGCTCTTTTCCCACTAATATTTTCGTTAGTGTTTTCTAACTGTGATTAAAATATACCTTTTTTATCTAAATATGTAGGTATATTATTTGCCTACATATAATAAAACAAGAATAGCAGTAGGCTATGTTTTGATTCTAACATGTTAAATAAAATGGACATTTTCGGACAGAACGCTTTGGTTATACAGACAAAATTAATGTTTTTGTCAATTTCCACGGCATTCTTGATACGAGTATTTTCTCGATTTTTAAATTATTATTCACAAAAGAATTTTCATGTTTATGTATACGGTTGTTTTTGTTATTTTTTTCTATCTAAAAAAAATATAAACACATTCGGCGATTGTTAATACCAAATTGTTTATTAAATAAACAAATAAATTCACAACAAAAAAAAATATTTTTTCCACCTTTTGGATAATTGCAAATAATAAATTTAGGAATAAAATTTCTTCTTAATAACATGTTTAAATAATGAAAAAAGACAAAAGTGATTATAAACAATTAAAAACAATTTTTAAGAATTTTTTTTAATCATAATATTCTATAACAAATAAAATGGCAGAAAAATATTTTTCAAAAATACGTAATTTATCTAGTTGTTTATAAAATTTCTTTAAACGAATAGCAATAAAAATTTTAAGTTTATGTAATCTTATAGTATTTTTTGAATATAAAAACAGTAAGAGTAATTAAAATTAATTAAAAAAAATTTTTTCCAACGGGATATTGTTTCTTTAAGTGTTTAAATAATAACATAATTTTTATGATTTTAAAATTAATATTTAATAACAAAAAATATTTTTACTTATTCCGGACGGTTTCAGAGCATCGTAACGCCTTAATGTTCGCTGCACGGAGCTCTATTTTCAACATTAAATTAAAATTATTAATAATCTCGTTAATAATAGATGTAGAGTTTCGGGAGTCGGGACTTTTTTATTGGGAATTTCTTCCTCTTTAAGAATCTTTCTTTCTTTAAAATTTTTAATAGTTTTCGAGTTATTTACAAAAAACGGAACTCGTTATTTTTTCAATTTTCATTAGTTTATAACTTTTGCAATTGTTTATGTGCGGGTTTGAAACTTTTGCACATTTTTCTAGACGTCATTCCGAATCCAATGCAATCAAGGTAGGTGCATGACGTCAGATGCACCATGCAGAGAGACCGACTACAAATATAAATTCAAATAACCATCATAAAAATATATGTGTTCATTAATAAAAAAAACCGCTGCCTAAAAAATCACTACTTCCACATCTAGATTTTCCTGCATAAGCCTTTTATAGCAAAAAAATGTCGATACTATATTTACAATCCACTGTGTAAAAATAATTGTTCATAGAACTTTGATAGTATAATATTTGAAATGGTCTATCCCAAAAACCCATAAAACGATGTGCAACATGGTAGTGGAGGTAGTAGAGGGGGAAGCTGCTGGCAAAAAATTTAGAGGCTCTTGTACACATAAATCACAATTTTATTTTTTTATTCCCTTTAATAATGTGGTAGAGGTGGTGGCGAGTGCCAAAAAAGTATTCAGGCCTTTTGTTCCTTTATACACACTAAATCACAATTTTATCTTTTTATTCCCTTCCATAATCACCTTCAATAATTTGAGAAAAAATTTTTTTTTACGATTACTATACTTCAAATCCACTACGTGGATGTGTAAGTAATAAGTATTCCTCAGTTATGACGTTGTTCTCTTTTGCACGTCCAAATAGAATAAAACGATTCAAGTTAGCCCATCAAAATTGTGCATTTTTAGAGACCATGTAGGCTTAACAGGGAACGAAGACAGATCACATCATGCAGTTAGGTGCACCATACAGTAAAGGGAACCTGACTTAAAAAACCGCTGCGTAAAGAATCACTATTTCAACATCCAAGTCTCTTACAAAGAAAAAAAGGTTGATACTGTATTTGCAGTCCATTATGTGGAAATAACTGATCATAGAACTTTAATAATATAATATTTGCAATCGTCTACCACAAAAGCCCATAAAACAATATGCCATATCGACAGTGGGGATGGTAGTGGGGGATATAGCTGATGCAAAAAAAATATTTAGACCTTTGGTACTTATACACACACAAAATCACAATTTTATTTTTTTCCGTCCTTTAATAATGGAGTAGGGATGGTAATGGGGGGTGATAGTGGAAGTGGCTAATGTCAAAAAAATTTTGAGTAGGTACTTGGCTTCTCGTACATACACTAAATCCCAATTTTATAAACTCTCGCTTGCTTTGCCTATTTATCCCCCCATCCCAAACTTCAACGGAATAAGATCAAAACATAATCTATTTCCAGATCTCGTTATAATACACATGTGTCCCAAATTTTGAGTTAACATCATAAACGGTTCCAGAGTAATCGTGCGCACAAAAAAAAATACAGACAGATTTTTTTTGCTCAAACTTAAAATATCGACCTTTCGTGGCATTCTAAGCCTGTTTAAAAAAAACATTTTTTTTACCTTTATTATGCGTTCACTCCACTATGTGGATGTGGAAGTAGTACCAGCTTATAGTGATTATGGACAATGCCTATCTATCCTTATAATATGTAAAACATCATTATGCATAATAATAATTATTGTTTAATGACCGATATTTCTCCATGAAAATTTTAGTACCAAAATTATGATAATTAAGTATAGTATTATTGAATACTGAATGCAAAAAAACACAATCCTAATTTAGGGACATTTATTTGAATTTCTGTATTACACTTCAAAACACATTTTAAGACGTTTAAGATGCTAAAAGTATTCTTCTTTCATTACACTGTACCATGTATTTCATAATTCTTAGTAGGTATATGAATTTTTGAATTTAGAAAAATTGTTCGAATATGATACAATACTTGAGGTTAAACAATTGATTCAAATAAAGAGCTTTAATTCATCGATTGTGACTTCATGAAGAAAGTATTTAAGAGGAAATAAGAATCGAACGTTATCGAGCCATTGCAACGATGCCAAATATCGGGCTATATAACGTGCGATAGATATCAGATGTATAAGAGTCTTGGATATACAGGAACAGCGCCGCCTGACTCAGTAGTGCTGAACTAAAAGTGTATCTCGGAACATGAAAATATGACTTTTTGAAGCCCACCCCAAAATTTTGTAGGAAGGAAGCTAACGTGATTTGTGGCCATTTAGTGATGATATACACAGGGGTACGTTGATGAGCCCGACCCCAAATCGGGCTGCACTACAACCGCTCAGTGTATGAAACGGGCCTGTATATGACCATGCATCTATATATATATATATATATATATATATATATATATATATATATACAGTGTGTTTCACTTCTCGTGAAGACACCCCTGTATCTTTTTTATTTTTTGCCGAATTAATTTCAAATTTTTATCAGCCATACAAGTCCATAAGGTGACTTTATTCAACACATAAATGCCGTCTAAATCTAAAACGCCGGCCTACTGCGATAAAAAGAAAATGTCAATTTTCGAGAAATCATAGTAGGCTTAGAGATAGACAAAAATTTTGTTAACAAAAGTTGTTCAGAATCACTTGATATGCCCCCCTGTAAAATTTTGTGAAAATCGGAATATTTTCAAAAAATAATTTTTTGTTTCACTTCTCGTGAAGACACCCCTGTATCTTTTTTATTTGTGGACGAATTAATTTCAAATTTTTATCAGCCATACAAGTCCATAAAGTGACTTTATTCAATACATAAATGCCGTTTAAATCTAAAACGCCGGCCTACTGCGATAAAAAGAAAATGTCAATTTTCGAGAAATCATAGTAGGCTTAGAGATAGACAAAAATTTTGTTAACAAAAGTTGTTCGGAATCACTTGATATGCCCCCCTGTAAAATTTTGTGAAAATCGGAATATTTTCAAAAAAAAAATTTTTGTTTCACTTCTCGTGAAGACACCCCTGTATCTTTTTTATTTGTGGCCGGATTGATTTCAAATTTTTGTCAGCCATACAACTCCATAAGGTGACTTTATTCAACACATAAATGCCGTCTAAATCTAAAACGCCTGCCTACTGCGATAAAAAGAAAATGTTAATTTTCGAGAAATCATAGTAGGCTTAGAGATAGACAAAAATTTTGTTAATGAAAGTTGTTCAGGATCACTTCATACGCCCCATGTCGTCTAAATCTAAAATGCCGGCCTTAGAATAATTAAAATTAAAATCTAATTACTTTAATGAGTTTTAACATCTGTCAACAATATGTAGGTTGGTAGGATCCTGTCATATAACGAATTCTTTTTGAATTAAATTGGTGGCCCTGAAAAGGGCCGTTGTTTTTACAGAGAAGACTACTAATAATGAATGATAATGTTGTCGAACAAAAAAAATACAGATAAAGCAAAAGCCGCAGTGTTAGAATAGTTCAAAAATAAAAGAAGTTAATGGTTTTTTTTACTTATTTATTATATTGCGCCCCTTTCCACTAACCCACCCTCAAGTGTAATACACTTCTCAATCCGTTTTCTGTTATTTTTTACAACTCTTCGCAGTTCTTGAGCTGTAACTTCTAAACATGCTTGCCTTATCCTCTCACAAAGCTGCTCTATATTTTGAGGTCTGGTCATATAAACTTTGTTTTTAATGTGACCCCAAAAATAAAAATCCATTGGAGTGAGATCAGGTGATCTGGGTGGCCAATGTATTAAAGGGCTATTTCGTCCTATCCATCTTTGGGGAAAATGTTCATTCATCCATGCTCTCACTACTACGGAATTGTGGATAGATGCTCCGTCGAGTTGAAAATACAATTGTTCCAAAGGAAAATCAACAATTGCATTCCAAAGATCATTATTTAAAAATTCTAGCAAATTTAACGCATTTATATTTTGAAAAAAGAAAAACGGCCCTATTATTGTTTCGTTAAAAATTCCGCACCACACATTTACTTTCTGGGAATATTGCCTTTTACAATTTATTATCCAATCAGGATTTTCTACTGCCCAGAACCTAGAGTTTTGTGATGACACTACCCCGTTGGTGGAGAAAGTTGCCTCGTCCGTGAAAATTACTTTCTTCAAGAAGTCTCTATTGTTTAAATAATTACCTTGGATCCATAAACAATATTCTAATCTTCTCTCTTCATCACCTTCCTCCAAGGTATGTAAAAATTTTGGTTTAAACGGTTGTAGCTTATGGCGTTTTAAACATCTCCAAATTTTTGATGCCGACAAATTAAGGTCACGAGCCATATTTCGAAGACTGGTAGTGGGATTGGCGTTAAACGCCGCTAATATAACATTATCATCTCCGTGATTTCGATTAAGATGTACTCTCGGTTTAAGCACATTGCCAGTTGTATTGAACAAGTGACATATTCTTGCTACGGTACCATGGTGTATTGGTTGTCTTAGAGGATGTCTTAAGTTAAATTCTTCTGCTGCTTCTCTTGAAGACCGTACATTTTCACCGACTATCTTTATTATTTCAATTTTTTCATCAGTAGTTAAAAGTATTCTAACCATTATGAGAAAAGATATGAAATAAGGAAACTTTAGTATGAATAAAATTATTAAAACAAGAAAAACTAACAAACTCCACAGAAAATAACAACAATCACTTCTGTCATGAAAGCAATGACGAAATAAATAAAACAATACATATTGACAGTTAATTTCACGGCACTCTTTACATTCAACGCAATAAAACCGTCCATGTTCCTAAATTTCTGAGCCGATAAGGAGGAAGGATATGATGGAGAGTTACTCCTCCAGAAGAGAGATAACAAAAAGAAAAAAAGAAAAGATATTACATTCAACTTGATATGTAAAAATAAAAAGCCCTTTTAGTGTTTTATTGAATGCTGATTTTTGTTCACAACTTTCATTTGTTGGAAAAAGTTCTCTTTATGTGTTCTCTTTTTTTGAAAATATTCCGATTTTCATAAAATTTTACAGAGGGGCATATGAAGTGATCCTGAACAACTTTTATTAACAAAATTTTTGTCTATCTCTAAGCCTACTATGATTTCTCGAAAATTAACATTTTATTTTTATCGCAGTAGGCCGGCGTTTTAGATTTAGACGGCATTTATGTGTTGAATAAAGTCACCTTATGGACTTGTATGGCTGATAAAAATTTGAAATTAATTCGGCCACAAATAAAAAAGATACAGGGGTGTCTTCACGAGAAGTGAAACAAAAAATTTTTTTTTGAAAATATTCCGATTTTCACAAAATTTTACAGGGGGACATATCAAGTGATTCTGAACAACTTTTGTTAACAAAATTTTTGTCTATCTCTAAGCCTACTATGATTTCTCGAAAATTAACATTTTATTTTTATCGCAGTAGGCAGGGGTTTTAGATTTAGACGGCATTTATGTATTGAATAAAGTCACCTTATGGATTTGTTTGGCTGATAAAAATTTGAAATTAATTCGGCCACAAATAAAAAAGATACAGGGGTGTCTTCACGAGAAGTGAAACACACTGTATATATATATATATATATATATATAATCACGCATTAATTAGAGCATGAGCTACACTTGTAGAAACTCCCTCAGTGCAGGTTTAAATTTGTTTCAATAAATCAAAATGATGTCAAGAATAACAATTTTATTTTAAGAAGTAAAACCATGCGCTTATACAAATTATTTGCTATCCTTATTTAATTAATGAAACCCAGGCCTTGGTTTTAATTTAAATAGTGCAAATTTAATCTAATAGGAATTTGTAATGTTTAAAATTGACAAGTAAGTAAGTAATGAAATTTTATCTAATGGGAATTTGCAATGTTTAAAATTGACAGTTGAGATCTCTCTTTCCTATAGACTAACACTACTGATGGGCATAATCGAATGATTTCAAAAATCGAATACTTGGTACTCGAATGATTTCAATAATCGAAATATCATTCGAATGATTTTATTCGGATGATTCGGGCAACTCGGTCTGTCTCAATATTTTATATTTGCGCGATGTATTGTATTTGTTTTTTTAATTATTATTATTATTATTATTATAAGAATGTCAAAGATCCTATTTTATTTTGTTAGAATATTTGTTGTTTTTTATTTTTATTTATTTATTTATTTATTTATTCTTGTTTTATATTTTGTAAAAATCTTTCCTTTATTTTATATTCTATATAGGTACTAGGTACCTACCATATATTTGTATATTTGTTGTTTTGTTTTCTTATTTATTATTATATATCTGAATTATACTCAGGTACGTCTTGTTATTCTCTTTTAATTAAATCATTTCGTTATCATTTTATTTTATTTCATTTTTACCTGCCCTGTTGGCATGTGCTATGTGTACGACAAATAGGAATAAAGAAATAAAATACCTGTACTTATACATAAAGTTCAAACAAAAGCAATACTATATTATCACCGCGCTCTACGAAACCGGAATAATTGGTAGGTAGGTGTTCGAAATACAACAGCTCTCGGTCTCGCTGAATCTGAGACAGTCCCGAGCAGTGAATGAATCATTGGTCATTTGAATGATAGGAGGCACTCGAGCAGCGAGCACTGAGCCACTTAGTCTTCTGTGACCGAGCTACAAGCCGAGCGATGGAATAAACATTCATGCCATGCTCGAGTTTCGATGATGCTCGAGTGTCGGTCATTCGAATGATTCGTGCAAAGTTCTCGAATGTCTCGAGATATTTTAATAATCGAATACATCGATTATTTTCATTCGAATGACCCCATCACTAACTAACACAGTACCTTTCGATCGCAGACGTTACCGAATTATGTGGAGCACTGACTTCATATTATGCACAAAACACTTGGCTGGAATCTCCTACACGTTCTCTGCCTAATATTCCCTCAAGATGTGCTTTGTTTCGATGTGACTAACTATTCCAGTGATTGTTTGTTTGATAAATGTTGTGAACTTGATGCTGAAATGTTTAATTTATAAAGGAATACAAACTTACTACTACCAGGTAAGTCAAAATGTGACGTCTACTTGACGTTGTTGGTATGTGCCTGAAGTTTCGAACGTTCACTTGAACGAATTTCATACGAAAGGAAAAATTAATAAAAACTACAAATTGACTTAGGCGTACCATTTTTTTTGGTAATATTTGCTGGCAACAATACTATCGTTGTCGGCAAATATTATCAGAAAAATTGCACGCCTAAGTCGATTAATTTTTCCTTTTCATATGAAATTCGTTCAAGTGAACGTTCAAAACTTCAGGTACATTTGTTGGTTATGTTATATTTTGATTTTTGATGATGAGATTTTATTTGAAAATACACAATATTTTGGGTTCAAGCTACACCTTGAATGGTTATCTTCAATTTCTGTTACTTTTTGTTTAGTTTTATAATAATTTTCTTCAATATTCAATTAAATTTTATGGACTTTTGACACCCATTCAATTTCTATTTTCAGCGTTCTTGTTCCCTCTTTTTTTAACAAAACTTCTTAGCTACCAACTTTTTTCGAGTTTTTGTTCTGAAAATTTGACTTGAATGACAATCCTAGATTACTAGACTTGTCATTTCTGAAATTTGAAATATGAAATAAATATAAATTTTCTTTATTGAATCGTTTTCACTCTTTTCACTACCAAAATAATATTCCTTGTGTTTCGTGGTACATTTCAATACTCTTTGCTCCTTTCTAGCTTCTGTTTTAAGCTCATACCAAATATTGTGTCTTTCCATACATAAAGGCTTAAAAATTACTTAAAATTATATACAACCTATGGTTTTACCTTCTTTCCTATACTAACTTTACCTATTTACTAATTCTATTAACAAACTGAGATTCTTTATTAAAGATTTTATACTAAATTAAATTCGACCTTTTTCAGGGGCTACCCAACATTTCATGAACCAGTTCAGTCCCTATTTTACTAACTTTGTTGGTGAAAATTACTGAAATACGTTCCTTGAAGTTTCGTCATTGAGTACAACGTACAATACAATAACTATTAACTTTCCTATGGTTTAAAATTGGAATTGACCAGTGACAACACAAAACTTTGGTAACTGGTAGTCTATTTTCTAGTAGAAAATGAAAATTAAACACTTAGTTCAAGGGATTGTCTTTATGCAATTATCTTAAGGTAAAAGTCTTTGATTTACTTTATAAAAGTTCCTTACACGAGCACTTATTTTAGATAACTTCTTAACTATTCTTTGTCATGATAGTGAATTTTTTTATTATAAGTTCATACACTTTTATTTATAATTTTCTACATTTTTTCGATTTTGTACTGTTGTTGTTGATAATCTCTAACATTTGTTGTAAATTTTAAGTTTTTAATTTTATTTTAATGTTCAATTTGACTGAATTCTTATTTCAGATCTGGAAATATGCATTTTCTAACTTCTTAAGTTTTCTACACTACACGCTGTTCAAACTCAACTTATGTTAGTCTGTGAACCAGAAACTCTTCATCGGTGGATTATTTACCATACCTTTCTGTTTTTAATGTTTCATTAAAGAGGTCTGTCTCTTCAAGATAAGAAAACTTTTTTCATAAAGCCTTATATTTAATCTTAAATTCTGAACTAATTAAACAAATTTTATTGTTATTTTTTTGTCACTTCGTTTGCCCAGTTGAATTTTACACTGTTGGTGTATCCACAAATATATTTTCTTGAAATTTAGTTCTTAACTGATATTCTAACAGTGGCGTAAGTTCATTACATTTTTATATTGTGTATATATATATATATATATATATATATATATATATATATATATATATATATATATATATATATATATATATATATATATATATATATATATATATATATATATATATATATATATATATATATATATATATATATATATATATATATATATATATATATATATATATATATACACAATATTTGCATTCTATGTGAGAGAACAATATAAAAATGTAATGAACTTACGCCACTGTTAGAGTATCAGTTAAGAACTAAATTTCAAGAAAATATATTTGTGGATACACCAACAGTGTAAAATTCAACTGGGCAAACGAAGTGACAAAACAATAACAATAAAATTTGTTTAATTAGTTCAGAATTTAAGATTAAATATAAGGCTTTATGAAAAAAGTTTTCTTATCTTGAAGAGACAGACCTCTTTAATGAAACATTAAAAACAGAAAGGTATGGTAAATAATCCACCGATGAAGAGTTTCTGGTTCACAGACTAACATAAGTTGAGTTTGAACAGCGTGTAGTGTAGAAAACTTAAGAAGTTAGAAAATGCATATTTCCAGATCTGAAATAAGAATTCAGTCAAATTGAACATTAAAATAAAATTAAAAACTTAAAATTTACAACAAATGTTAGAGATTATCAACAACAACAGTACAAAATCGAAAAAATGTAGAAAATTATAAATAAAAGTGTATGAACTTATAATAAAAAAATTCACTATCATGACAAAGAATAGTTAAGAAGTTATCTAAAATAAGTGCTCGTGTAAGGAACTTTTATAAAGTAAATCAAAGACTTTTACCTTAAGATAATTGCATAAAGACAATCCCTTGAACTAAGTGTTTAATTTTCATTTTCTACTAGAAAATAGACTACCAGTTACCAAAGTTTTGTGTTGTCACTGGTCAATTCCAATTTTAAACCATAGGAAAGTTAATAGTTATTGTATTGTACGTTGTACTCAATGACGAAACTTCAAGGAACGTATTTCAGTAATTTTCACCAACAAAGTTAGTGAAATAGGGACTGAACTGGTTCATGAAATGTTGGGTAGCCCCTGAAAAAGGTCGAATTTAATTTAGTATAAAATCTTTAATAAAGAATCTCAGTTTGTTAATAGAATTAGTAAATAGGTAAAGTTAGTATAGGAAAGAAGGTAAAACCATAGGTTGTATATAATTTTAAGTAATTTTTAAGCCTTTATGTATGGAAAGACACAATATTTGGTATGAGCTTAAAACAGAAGCTAGAAAGGAGCAAAGAGTATTGAAATGTACCACGAAACACAAGGAATATTATTTTGGTAGTGAAAAGAGTGAAAACGATTCAATAAAGAAAATTTATATTTATTTCATATTTCAAATTTCAGAAATGACAAGTCTAGTAATCTAGGATTGTCATTCAAGTCAAATTTTCAGAACAAAAACTCGAAAAAAGTTGGTAGCTAAGAAGTTTTGTTAAAAAAAGAGGGAACAAGAACGCTGAAAATAGAAATTGAATGGGTGTCAAAAGTCCATAAAATTTAATTGAATATTGAAGAAAATTATTATAAAACTAAACAAAAAGTAACAGAAATTGAAGATAACCATTCAAGGTGTAGCTTGAACCCAAAATATTGTGTATTTTCAAATAAAATCTCATCATCAAAAATCAAAATATAACATAACCAACAAATGTACCTGAAGTTTTGAACGTTCACTTGAACGAATTTCATATGAATATATATATATATATATATATATATACATCCCGCTATCAATGGTGCGTCCTTTCACAAACCAACCTTACTGCGTCTCCCAGAAACACGCTAGTTAGCGCAAATCTAATGAGGTATATTGAATCTGCTAGTCAAATTCAGTTAACATCTGGTTTAGCATATTACTGCGTCCGGTGCGGTTGTCATATTTACAATAATTTTATTGCACTTGTGGTAGAATAAATCGATAGCCGTCAGTTATTTCTAAATGTCAGTAGAATTCGAAATATGATTTTTCTGTCGATTATTATTTTAGGATCAGTTTTTCAATTGTGCACTAAAAGTATCCTCAAATTTGCAATATAAAATGATGAATTTAGGAGATCAATGGAATTTTGCATGGATGTTCATTTTTATTTGCTCCTTCAGGAAGCGATGAGTTCACCTTAGAATAGAAGGCAGAGCATATGCTTCTTGCTTTTGCTTTTTGCTTCTTGCACATATCTCGAATGATAAACGTTTTAGTCTTGAAAGTTGAAAAACACATTTCTTGAAGTACAAATGTGTTTGATAATAAATGCCTTTGGACTTACTTTTTTGTAAAGAATGATGTTAAAAAAGAGCTTTTTGGACCATCCGTGGTAAAGTGTGGAAGCCATTTTTTTTTACTAATTTTGGGCTGCCGGAAACGAATCCGTCACCCGTTTTGACGAAAAGTCTCGGTAACACATTAAAAAATAACCCCTGTTTGGGTGCCATAAAGTGAAGATTCTCATTTTCCAAACCAAGAGTCATTTAAATAATTAAAGAATTTTTTAATATAAAGACAAGTAATATTTTCTGGATAGTGACACGCACACTGTAGGTGTGTGAAATATCACAACTATTAAATTATTAAAAGGCTTACCTGATAAAATGGTTTGATTGCCACTTTTAATTTTTACCCCTTTCGAATAAAAAATTACCGTCATCCCATTTTCTTGTAATCGGCGAACAGACAACAGGTTGTATAGAACTTTTTGTGAGTAGAGAACATTTTCTAGGCGTCCATTTACTCCAAGGTTGGTGGTGACTTCAATAACTCCTCTCTTTGTGGCATGCACAGACGTTCCAGCTTTTGCAACGGAAATTTTTATCGGTGTCTTAATTTCTTCACAGGTAATAAAACCATCTGGATTGTATATTTTTTTTATGTCTTTGGCATGTCGATTTATTTTTTCTCTGTTATAATTATTTTTAATATTTTTTATAATTCGATTCAAGTTATTTTGGTTTTATATTCAATGTGTTTTGTTAAGGTAGGGTATTTTATTAGATTTTTTTTCATTTTATCTTTTGTTTTTATTGAAGTTATTATAGCATTTGTTACCCATGGCTTTTTTTTTTTTTCCTTATGGGTTGTGGTGCCGAAGCCCCGCTGTACTGAAGCTTGAGCTTATTGTACCCCATAGTCTCGTTATCCCATTAATCCCGTTCCTCTACAGAAGGAGAGTATATGGTCAATGTGAGCTCTGGCTATTTCTTCCGGGGTTACGGTTAGTCCCCCGAAGTGTGAGAACCTCCCAGCTGCTAAGGCTGAGCATTCACATAGTATGTGGTGAGGAGTTTCTTCATCCTCACCACACATCCTGCATTCTGGATTATCTTTCACACCTATGTTAGTTAGGTGTCTATTCAGTGTGCAGTGTCCTGTTAGGATTCCCACTGCACATCTCAGCTGTTTTCTGCTCAGCTTTAGCAATTCGTTGGTCTTTGTCATGGATGGCCCGCTGGTGATGAACATGCGTGACAGCCTCATCCCCGGCGCGCCAGTCCAATACAAGATATGTTTCTGACTCGATAGTTCCTTTACCATTCCTCTTGCGGTATTGTATGATATCCCGCAGGATGGCTCAGGTCCCATCAAGGCTGTTTTTGCGCCTTCTTTGGCCAGCTTATCTGCTTTTTCGTTGCCTTCATTGCCCTGGTGACCTCGCATCCACTCCAGTTGTATACTGTTGTGTTCCGCCAGTTTCGCTAGGGATTCAAGGCAGTCTTTTACCGTTTTGGAACGTATCTCTACTGCATTCAGAGCTTTGAGAGCTGCTTGACTGTCAGTAATGATGCGGATTCTTTTGTCAGTATATGACCTCCGTATAATTTCTTGTGCACAGATTTCTATGGCTGTGACCTCTGCTTGGAACACCGTTGCGGTACTGCCCAGGTTCAGACTGATGTCTGTCCCTGGTTGATCCCCTGTAACACCTGCCCCAGTACTACTTGACGTTTTCGATCCGTCAGTATACCATATGGTATCATTTGGATGTCTTCGCAGTTGCCTTGTTCCTTCCTCTTCCCTATCGGGTATGTATACCCTGAAGGTCTTTGTGAAGTTGTGGCTTATGCTGATTCTATCTGACTGCATATCTAGTAGTCGATTTTTTCCTATTTGTTGGAATATTTCGGTGTGGTATCCTATTCTTGGAATGGTCCCATGTCCGTTTGTTTTCAGCCTGTACGCCGCCAACAGTGCCTCACTCTCCACCACTAACTGTAGTGGGGGCAGGCAGAGTAGCACTTCCATGGCTGCGGTAGGCGTTGTTGACATTGCTCCCGTTATGCCTAGACATGCCAGTCTTTGTACTTTCCGTAGTTTTCTCATTGCCTCCCCTTTTCCGGCTTTATGCCACCAAATCAGGGAGGCATAGGTTATTATTGGTACTACAACCCTTTGGTACAGCCAGTGCACCATTCTTGGTTGTAGTCCCCAGTTTTTACCTACCATTCTTCTGCTGGCACATAAGGCCCGCGTAGCTTTGGTAGTCACTCTATCTAGATGTGCATTGAAGTTTAATTTGGTGTCTAGAATGAGTCCCAAATATTTCACTTCATTGCTCACCTGCAATTCGTTTCCCTGGAGATATAATCTTCCCAGGTTGAGTTTTCTCTTTCTTGTGAAGGCGACCACAGTGGTCTTCCTTGGATTCACGAAAAGACCTTCCTGGGTACACCATCTGTCTACCATAGCGAGAGCTCGCTGCATCTTTTCTGATGCAGCGCCCTCGTGTTTTCCTGTTACCAGGATGGCGATATCATCTGCGTAGCCTTGCGCATATATTCCCCGCTGTTCCAGTTGAGATAGAAGCTCGTCCGCGACCAGGCACCACAGGAGAGGAGATAAGACCCCCCCCCCCTGCGGGCACCCTCTGGTCATGGACACCTCCTCTGTCGTGGATCCTAGCGTGGACTGAATTTTCCTAGTTCTGAGTGCTGAGTCGATCCATCTTGTTATTGACTTTTCGACTCCGCGCCTCTTCACTGCATCACTTAGTGAGTCGAATGAGGTATTATCAAAAGCACCCTCTATGTCTAAGAAGGTTCCTAGGGCAGTTTCTTTGCTGTCTAGGGCCCTTTCTATTTTTTGAGTAAGCTCATGTATTGCTAACTCACAAGATTTTCCTGTTTGGTAGGCATACTGGTTTCGATGTAGAGGTTTTGTACTCAATTTATCGTCCCTGATATGCCTATCAACCAGCTTCTCCAGGGTTTTCAGGAGAAATGATGTTAGACTAATAGGTCGGAAGGATTTGGCCTGGGCGTAGGTATCACGCCCTGGTTTTGGTATGAATACCACCTTTATCTTCCGCCAGCCGGTTGGCACATAACCCAGGGCCAGACTGGCCCTGAATAATGTGCACAGGGGTGTTGCAAGTATTTCCACTCCCTGTTGAAGTAGAGCTGGAAATATTCTATCCAGCCCTGGTGACTTGTATGGTTCAAATGATTTGATTGCCCATACAAGTCTTGTTTTGTTTATTATTTTATTGGCAATTTTCCAGTCCTCCTTTGACGCCCTTCTTATTGGTATGTCTTCAGGTGGACCGCTTCTGTCTTGTAGGGCGGTTACACTGCCTGGGAAGTGTGTCTCTAGTAATAAATCTAAAGTCTCCTTCTCAGTGTTTGTGTACTCGCCTTGTTGTCTTTGCAGTGATCCAATCTTGCCCTGATTGTCTCTCTGCAAGATTTTCTGGAGTCTAGCAGCTTCTGGAGTATTTTCTATCTCCTCGCAATGCTTCCTCCATGATTTGGTTTTTGCTTCTCTAATGGCGTAAACGTATTTCAGACGGGCCGTTTTGTATTCGTCCCATCTGCCAGTCCTTTTGGCCTGGTTGAACAGTTTCCGAACCTCCGCCCTTCTGTAGGAGAGCTCGCGGTTCCACCATGGGGTTTCACGCTTGGCCCCTCTCTCTTTCAGAGGGCAGCTTGACTCGAAAGCTGTTATTACTGCTGTGGTTATTAAGTCACTCAGCAGTTCTACTTCCGCCAGTGTTTGTGGTCTTGATGGGCAGTCCTTCAGCCCCTGCTCTAGGTTCTCGTTGAAGAGTTCCCAGTTGCAGGTTCTTGGGTTTCTGCTCATCTTCCCTTCTTCCGGTGGAGTTTCTATTTTGAATCTTACGTACCTGTGATCCGATAGCGATGGTTCCTGGGACACATGCCATTCACTTATCACTCGTCTCACGCATTGTGTGGTGATTGTAATGTCAATAACTTCTCGTCTTGTTGTTGTGACGAAAGTCGGTTCGTTTCCGCGGTTTGCTACTTCTAACTTATTACTAATAATAAATTCAAGGAGTGACTCACCTCTTGTGTTGTTGCCTGTGCTCCCCCAGACGTTGTGGTGTGCGTTGGCATCACAGCATAAGATGGGCTCTAGGTGGTTTGTTTCGCATTGCTGGACCAGTTCTTTAACTTCCTGGGTTGGAGGTAGTCCTGGCTGATCATAAGGAAGGTATGCCGAAGCTATTGCTAGCTCCTTCATTGACCCTTCCATCTCGGCGTTGGTTCGTGCTACCATTAGGTCCCTCGTGCAAAGTCCCCACATAGGTAGCAGATTAATATTTTTCTTTGCTATAATGCAAGCTCTTGGGTGGTTCTCTGCTGGGCTGATGACTTCCCATCCTTGCCCCACCTGTAGTCCTCTGATTCGCCCCCTGTAAACATAAGGTTCTTGTATCAGTGCTATATCTATACTATTTTGTAGAATGAATCTCTGCAAGGCGGCCGAGGCCGCCTTGCAGTGATGTATATTTACCTGTATAAAAGTGAATGTGATCACTAACGGGGGGGGGGGGGGGTCACTGCTGGTCCCCTCTGTCGCGACTTCCATTCCCTCGGGTTCGTCCTGCGTCCCTCGAGTGTTTTCTTCTCCCTCTTGCTCCCTTTCCTTCTTCCTCCCCAAGGCTTTGAACAAAACCCTGGTTAGGTTGAAGTAAGGTCTGCATTGGAGCTCCTCTATTTTTCTCCATGATGCCTCATCCACCAGTAGGATGAGTTGTTGTCCCTTGGGATTGGGCCTGTTGTCCACGACAGTCCAGGTGCTTGTTTGCAGTCCTGGATTCTGCACCCTCAGTCGCTTGAGTGTTCTCTCCGGTTCCATTGCTGGTCCCGGAATCCACACCAAGGTCCTGATGGGTTTGGGTACGTCCTTGGCTTCACAGACGCTAAGTTTCGCCCCTTCCCAGGGTGCGCATTCCTCCACCACCCGCGTCAACCAATCCTTGGTGGCTTGGTCGGCGCAGGAGGCTAGAAGGAAGCCCCCCCGTAGATTGACCCCCGAGAACCTCGGGGGTTGTTGTCCTTCGACGACGTCCTCTAGAGCGCCAATCAAGGCGGACCTTATCAGTTCCGCCTGACCCGCACTCAGGGACGTCTCGGGGTAGCCATGTGGTAGTATGGCTACCTTGATGTCAGTAAGCGCGGCCGCATAAGAGGAACCAGGTTCATTGCTAACCCTGCCCCTCTTACTCGGCCGCGCCTTTCTGAGACCCTCAGGGGTGCTTTCTTTGGACCGGTCGCGTTTAATGCCCTGCCCTGGGTTGCCTCCCTGAGGTTCTCTGCTAGTGCTCGGCAGATCCCTGGGAATGCCATCGCCTCCAGGCTGTGGTAGCCCAGATCCCCTAGTCCCTGCCGTTTAATCTTCCGAAGCTTTCTTCTGGCAGCTCCGGAGAGTTTCTTCGGTGGATTCTCCTTTGCAGGACCTCCTCCCGAGGTTGTTGGTTTGTTTGTGTTTGTTTTGTCTGTGTCCATATTGTTCCCACGAGTAATGGCCCATGGCTTTATTTTGTTGTAATTTCTAAATTTTATCGATTTTGTTATTTAAGATTTTTCAATTATTTTTGTAAGTTCTATGGTAAAGATTTGAGCGGCAATTTCAGAGTCGTTTGTGTTTAGTATATGCGACCAGTTTTTTTCGTCTAATAGTTGTATTAATTTTGGGTAATCAATTTTGGTTGTTGTGTTTTCTTTGTTAGATTCTTCATGTGAACTATTTTCTTGGCAGACATTTAACATAATAGGGTAGTGGTCTGTGATGTTATAGTTTATTACAAAAGTTTCGCATTTTAAAGTGCTGTTCTTTGACCTTTTTCTGATGAATATGTGGTCAATGCATGAACTGTTATCGCTTGTAACTCTAGTTGGCGAATTTATATAAGACCGAAATCCGTGTGTACCTAGACTTGCTATGTAATTAGTTGCATGATTATTGTTATTTTCTAGTATATTTATATTGAGATTTCCGGTTATAATTTCAATGTCATTTGTAATCTTTTGATCTAAGTATGTATCAAAATCATTTATGAACGTTTCCAAGAATGTAGGAGGTGGTATTCCATAAGATATATTATCCATAAGATATATTATTAATTTGAAATTTTATGCTACTTACTGTTACCGTCTGATGTAATTTATAGTTAGTTATATCGGCATTTAATTCTGACTTTATTAAAATAAGTACACCATCGTTTTTATTAATATCTGCCTTGTTATAATGAGATGTATAATTTTTTATATTGAATTGATTACTTGATTCCATTTGCCAGCACTCACATAAGATTATTATATCACAGAAATATAATTGAAAGAATTCTAAAAAAACCAAGAGATCTTCAAAGTTTTTGCACTTCTTATATTTAAATGAATCTGATTTAAGATTTTATCGCTTAGAGGTATTTTTTGAACTGTTTCACCAGGACTAATGAAGTCACATTCAAACTCGTTTATATTATCTAACACTTCTTCTTCTTGTTGAAAAACCATAAATTTTCTTTTGAATAATAAATACCTTTTCCATCAGTTTCCCCAAAACACAAGACCATAGCTCAATATTGAGTGAATCAAGCCATAGTAGGCCATCTTTAGCGCATCAAGAGACACCGTTTCTCTTAATTGCCTCTTAATAAGAAGAGCTTTTAATAGCATCACTCCACAAATGTTAAGGAATGTAATGAGTAACACAATTATGCGAGCAATAAAATGTATTGATTGTGATGGGGGTCATTTTGATTTGTAAAATTCAAATGCCGTTCACCATTTCTAGGAATTTAACACTTATAATTGTGCGATTTGTATTGTATATTTAAGTAAAAATGTATTGCTCTTTATTATAAACATAAATTAAAATATAAATTGTACTGAAACAGTTAGGGGGTCCACATCATAAATAATGTTGATATTTTATTTTTTTATTTTTTTTTTGTATAACTTCGAAGCCGAACGTAGGCCATCAAAAGTACTATTCATTAATTTCTAACTTATACCCATAAGTAATCTGAAACCAAAATAAACAAACGTAGACCTATTTTATTTGAGAATAGAAACTGTAAAGACTTGCACTTGTTAAATCCCCCTGCTAGCGAAAGGTTGTATTTAATAAAAAGAGTAAATCTAATTACTTGTTATTTTTTAATAACTACCTACCCTTAACCTCTGCCAATAAGTTATGGGCCCAGTTACATTGTGATAAGTGTGAAGGGAAATAATTTAAAAACAATAAAGACAAATTGTGAAGTGCAAACAATCAATTTATATTATTTAGTGAATAATTAGTGAAAATGGATCACCAGCAAAAGTGAAACATTAAACTGTTCAACGGTGAAAAATATGCAATTTGGAAATTTCTTATAAAAGCACTTCTCAGTGAACTTGGTGTGCTAAAAGTTGTCGAAGAAGAACCTCCAAATGAATGTACTCCTGAGTGGTTAAAACAAAATTCAACAGCTCGCAGTGTGATAATTGAATATCTAAGTGACTCATTTTTGAATTTTGGCCAAGATCAAACTCTCGCAAGACAAATTTTCATTAATTTAGATCATATATATGAAAGAAAAAGTCTTGCCACTCAGCTGGCTTGCAGAAAGAAATTATTAAACCTCAAATTAGAAAGTGATATCCCACTATCAGTCCATTTTACCAGATTTGATGAACTGATCGCAGAAATTATTGCCGCAGGGGCAAAACTTAAAGAAATTGATAAGGTCTCACACCTTCTCATGACCTTGCCAAATATCTACGATGGAGTAATAATGGCGCTTGAAACTTTGTGTGAAGACAATTTAAATATTGCTTTTGTGAAAGTCCGCCTCTTGGATCAGGAAATAAAACTCAGGACAGAAGAAAATTCAAATAAAATTAAAGCTTTAAGTGGAACAGCATCAACCTCAGCAATATTTAATATGAATAAAATACAAAAGCAGAAAATGCATAAATATAAAAATAAGTACAACAATAAAAAGGGAAAATTCACGAATGTCCATAGCCCGAATAAATAAATTTAACCAACAGTTTCACAAATGGTCAAATAAACATTTCGATCACTGTGGTCATAATAATCATTGGAAACGCGATTGTATTTATTTTAAGAAGAGCATAGAAAATAACCAAAAACGATTTAAGACCCTTCAAGCTGTTACTACTGATATTGTAACAAGTGAAAATAGTACACACTCAAATTGTGATGGTGATTATGCTGAAAGCAGAACATTCACATACCTCAAGTGTCAGAGGTAATGAAATATGTTTTATTTTGGACTGGTGCTATAGAGCTACAAAACAAAAATAATAGTAACAGAAATATACAGATCCTAGACAGTAACTATGAACCCTTTAAAAATGACAAAGAAATGACAAACTTCTGTAATAACTAACTACTATAGTGAAA
Source organism: Rutpela maculata (assembly GCA_936432065.2). Taxonomy (NCBI): domain Eukaryota; kingdom Metazoa; phylum Arthropoda; class Insecta; order Coleoptera; family Cerambycidae; genus Rutpela; species Rutpela maculata. Next base: position 195,685,937 of record OW386285.2, read on the forward strand.
TAGGTATAAATATGTTACAGAATATACCAGTACCCACAGATTCAATAAATACAACCCAGACTATCACATCATCAATGTTTTTAAAACCAGTAACTGATAATAATCTAATTAAACATATTCACAGCTTAAAAACCAGCTGCCCAGGTCTAGACGACATAACAGTCAAAACTATTAAATACATACATACACACATTATTATACCACTAAAACATATTATCAATTTAATATTTAAAACAGGTATTGTGCCAAAACAATATAAAGCCTCCATTATAACACCTATTTATAAAGCAGGAAACCATAATTCAATTAGAAACTACAGACCCATTAGTTTAATAAACAACTTAGCCAAAATTCTCGAAAAATGTCTGAAAGAACGCTTAACCAATTTTTTAAATATAAACAAAGTATTTTCAGAACATCAATATGGTTTTACAGAAGGTCTTAGCACCAATGATGCTGCTTATGAACTCATAAAACAGGTCACAAGCCAACTAAATAATAAAACAAAATGTATCCCAGTCTTTTTGGACCTGGCAAAGGCTTTGACACGGAACCTCATAATAAACTACTAAGTGTGATGGAACAGTATGGCATCAGAGGTGGAGCACTGGAGGTATTTATCAGACAGAACACAACAGGTAAGAATTAAGTGACCCAAAGAACATACAAATCGGCATACCGCAAGGAACAGTCTTAGGCCCTATATTATTTAATATATATATATATATATATATATATAATTATTAATGGCAAAATCATATCATATGCTGACGATACAGTGATCATTTTCAATGGAATAACATGGGATGAACCAAAAATCAAATAAAGATCGGAGTAAAGAAGATAAAAGGTTGGCTTGACACAAATAAATTATCACTTAATGTTTAAAAAACTAACTATATTGCATTTTCACTCACTTTGGTACACCACCCAGATTTCAACAATAAAAGTAGATAATTTAGATCAAGAAATAAAAGAAAAACAAACACCAAATATTTTGGCATTTATATTGATCAAAATTTGAAATGGAACGTACATGTAACATACTTGATCAAAAAAATTCGATGCTTGATACATAAGTTTTATATTTTAAGGAAGATCATGGATCAAAAATTAATCGTCTCTCTGTATCAAACACTTGTATCACCGCTATTACGATATGGTATAGTAGTATTTGGTGGTCTATATAATAATGCGCTAGCTCAATTAAATGTAATACAAAATACAACATTAAAAATAATTAAATAAAAAAGATCGTTTATTTCCGACAAACCAGTTATACTCTGAAAAAATATGTAATATCCGTACACTGTATCTTACATCAATTTATTCTTATGTCCATAAACATGACAAATTAAAAGAATATATAAATCACAACCACAACACTAGGAAAAAATAAACCAGCATTTAAAAGTACCATCAAGTAACAAAAATGCAAACCAAAGATTCATCGGTTACCTAGCACCAAAATGCTACAATATGCTACCAACGCATATAAAGCAAATAAAAAACGTAAGAAAATTTACTGTCGCATGTAAAAAATACATTACACAAAATAATTCTGACTTTATTACATTATTTACCTGATAAAACTCTGATATAATGAACGCTTGATCCACACAAGTCAACATATGGGAATAATGCAATGAAATTAATATATAATGTATACAGTATCGGAAGATTTTGGATTTGGGTGGCAAGCATAGTTTCAACGGCTTGACAGACCGCCTACAATGAAGGAGTGTACCAGTGCTCTAGTAGAGGGAGCAAATAATGACGCGCTATTAAGAAAACACGTACATCATTGCTATTAAAAATTTCAGTACTGTTTGTTCAAACGAAGGATGTAGTTGGCTCTGTTCAGTATAGGTAATATTATTACGTGCTTTAATAACTAAAATTATTTAACTCGTTATACTTTCAAAACGAGTCAAATAATTCTTTACATTTCCCGCAGACAGAGCTGCCCACGTACATGTGGTGGGGAAAGCAGGTGGCACGGGTAGGATGTGTTATACGATAAAAAAGAATAGTCTAGTTGCTTCGCTCTCGTTTGCTCTCATTGCCGATCCAAATGAAACATTTTCTGACACTGTATGTATTCTTAAGTTATAAGTTGTAAGGTGCACATACAGATGGTCACATCTAGGTGCAAAATATATTGTGATGTACTTTAGATTTTAAATTTTTAAATTTTAAATTTGTAAATGTAAATATAATTCCTTTTTAAATTGTAATTGCAATGTAAAGTGTAAGTGTAAAGTGTAATGGAAAGTAAGTATTGATTGAATAAATTCCGTAAATAATCAGATGTATGGTGGGGGCAAAACCAAGAAATTCTTGTAAAGAATTATTCATTAAATTGGAAACTTTGACTTTGCCATGTCTATACTATATTTAATAACATTAAACATTAAAAAAGATGAAACAAACTATATCAGAAATGAATATTGATAATTATAGTACCCGACAGAGACACGAATTACCTTTTTCACGTCTGAGTATAGGTCAAAATTCTCATGAATAGAGAGGAATCATCTGTTATAGTCATTTTATAAATATGTTTGGTGCCATTGACAACTTGAATAAATTCAAACTTTTTATACAGTCAAAAATTTTTTAAACCAGCAAGATTAGTTTTAATAACCTATATTTTTAAATTTGTTTGTCTTTCTTCCGATAATATGTATATGTGATATGTGTATTACTATGTCATTGCCATGTTATTTTTATCACTATGTTATTTATATTTTTATTATTATATTATCATATTTTATAATTATTTTATGTGTATGCGGTATAATACGATCACTGAATGAGTAGATGAATGATTTCTCCTAAAAAGGAGAAAACAAGAGAAAATAATATACAAAACATTTTAGACACTTAAAAGTACAGCTTTAAAGCATGTGATAGTAGTAATTATTAGCGAATAAACATTGATCCTTATGAGAAATCACAGGTTTCATCATATTTTACGAAAAGTACCGTTCAGATTTCAATTAAAAATGAGAAAACAAGAGAAAATAATATACAAAACATTTTCGATTCTTAAAAGTATAGCTTCAGAGAATGTGATAGTAGAAATTAGCGAATAAATGTTAAAAGTCTACTTTTTATATCGTAGTTTATTAGACGTGGCAACGTCGTAAATTAAAAAATGTATGGAATATTAGACTGTAGGTTTCATAAAAATTCTTTATTAAAAATAACATGAACGATGTTTTATTAGCACATATTTATTAAATGTAATAAAATATGAATGACTAATAATGTTACAGATAATATTATTTAATTTTTTTAATAATTAATCTTATAATAACGATTTCTTGGTTATTTATTTTCTAAAAAATTAAAAATTCTTTGCAATATTTTTTTGTGTTTTGTAACTTTAACAACACCATTCTCATCTTTCCCTAAAATGTTTAATAAACCATTATATTTATTTTTTTTATATGCATCTTCAACCATTTCGTAAGTCACATTTGCAGCAACTATTTTTCTTCTAATACCTATTGATACACAGTCTTTTAATAAATTTTATCCTTTTATAGCAATAGGCAAATTCTTCAATAATTTTATTTTTTTACAAGCATCGTCCCAACTTAAAAAAGAACCAAGTACATCATCGTTGGTAATGTTCAATTTGTTTAAAACTTGATCCAGCATGACTACGTCATGAAGAGCATCATGAGCTTTATCACAATTTATATTCAATTCTTTAGCAAGATTTTCTAACTTAATATCACCTTTCTTTGTTTTTCCAGTTTTTTTCTTTATTGTAGGAAGTGAATCAGAATATCCAAGAATTATTCCATGAAAATGTTCTTTTAATAAACATTTTTCTATAGCATCCATCAATTGAGGATAGTCGAATGAGCAATTATGAGCAGTTAAAATGCATTTGCGGTTGAACAAACCTAAAAATTCATATAACGCGACTAATGCTTCTGATAAAGTAACAGTTCTAATAGGTTTGCCATGAAGTACAAGCTTACTATAAACCATGCACTTTACTAGCTTCTTCAGAAATTGTTTGGTTTTTACTAAATATCTCCCCAATTTCTGGGCTTGTAGCAAAAAGGATTCAATTTAAAGTAAATTTTCTACAATTTGAGATCAGAGCCGCCTTTGTAACTTTAATATTTTGCGAGATACAGCCTTCCAAAGTTTTGGACTTTTTAGGTTATTACGAGAATCAGTTGGGTTTACAGCAACACTATTCGAATCAATTTTAATCTAGACTAAATTTGCTATAACTTTAGACTATATAGTGATATGGTCTTCTTACCATGGATCAAGAGACAACTTCAGGATTGCCTAAGGATCGATGTTGTATGGGACATATACAAGCCAGACAGTCTGAAGGAAACTACACGTGAGAAGAGAGGAAAAGGAGAAAAGTCACAAGCGAAACGACACTCCCCAAAAACTTTGTTACATTCCTGAACAATTCAAGACAGACAGAACTGTTTAACCTACTAAATGGTGCAGTCGCAGCTTATGACGTACAAGAAGGTAAAGGAATATACATCACCTACGTTAAATCTTTTATTTCAAAAAATAGTAGTGCACCAATTTCCCAAGCTGACCATGAAGAAGCTGATACCAGAATGTGTCTTCATATACTGGATGCATTACAAAAGGGTGCAACCAACATCCTCATAAGTACAGTTGTCACAGATGGTATTGTGGTACTAGTAGGCATCTTTTTCGAGCTACAAACTTACAAACCTAATATTCATCTTTGGATTGCATTTGGTAATGGTAAACACTGCCGATATTATCATATCAACACCATCTGCCAAGAGCTCGGAGAAAACATATAGCAAGTACTGTCCTTGCCCTTTTCCATGCTTTGACGAGTTCAGACACTACATCACAATTTTTTGGTAAGGGGAAAAAATCAACATGAAAGACATGGAAAGCATACCCTCCAGGCACTGAAGGATTTATCTTCTCTGCAAAACATCAATTTCAGCCAGTGGATGCTAAAACAAAGGCATTTGAACTTATAGAGCGATTCACATGCATTCTGTACGATGGCACAACAGAACTTGGCAGCATCAACAAGCTCAGAGAGAATCTCTTCACACAAGGAAAAGTAAAGATGATTCAAAGCCTACCACTCACACAGGATGCCCTCATTCAACACACTAATCACTACATCTATCATCTGGTTAACCAGTTTGCAATCATTCCAAAATGCATCTACTCCGGCTAACTTTGGATGGAAAAGAAGAGTTCTTCCTCTAGCTAACATTAACTTACTTTCCAAATTTCAACACAATCGGACTTTTCTTCCTTAAGTTATCGTGCTTACAAGAAACGTGAGGGGCGGACAGATGGACGGACATTTTGAAAGCTGTTCAGAATTCGTTCACTAACACAATGATATGAAAATTTTTTCTCTGCGAGCGATATTTACGGTTTTAATTTTTAATTCGTGCCGATCAAATGCAATATACTCTTCGGTTTTTGCAACATTATAAATATAATTTAAGCAAATTGAATTCTATGTAAATTAGCTAGCTCGAATGGTTCCGGAGATATCTGCAAAAAATAGCAAAGAATAGCTCGCATTTCGGAACTGAAAAAATTGCAAAAACATGCAATCTTGACTCGTTCTTATTTTTTGAAAAACACCAGCAAGACGGCCGTATAATGTCGTGACGTAAAGAGGAAGACTTTCAGTTAAACCTGATAGTAAATCACACATCGAAATTGGAAAATTCGGCTCGGCACGAACGAATTGAAAGTGGCATTTTTTGACGTTTAGTGATTTTGAAGGCAGTTGAAGCGACGATTTTGATAAATCATTGTCAATTCCCTCTCACTCCATCGCGACGCGACGTTGCCTAGTCTAAATACTGCGCAAGTCAAACGAGACAATGTATACTTTTGACTCCTGCAGTATCGACAGTACTACCTTAAGACATGCCCTAAAAAAAAAAAATTGGCTGCACTTTCAAAATGGCGTCCGTTAAAAAAAAAAATTTGCGAATATGGTTTTTGTCATTTAACACAAAAACTAAAAAAGATTGAGAAAAACTTTCTACACAAAAAACAAAGTGCATAAAATTTTCTACAATTTTGTTCCTATACAATATTTGCATAGGAGTTACCATTTTGTACTATAGTTTCTTAACAGTAGAATATAAGAATAAACTTCAGCTGGCTCAAAACGCTTGTTTGCATTTCTCATTTAATATAAAAAGTATGAGCATGTCACGCATATCTGTAATAATAATGGTATTTTAAAAATGAGGTGGAGGTTTAGATTACTATTTGGAGTATACCTTTACAAAATTTTGTTGAGTAGAGAACCCAACTATTTGGTTAATTATCTAATACCTAGGCATCAAATACACAACTTGCAACTTAGAAACCAAACGAATTATGAAATTCCGCAGCATAGGACCACTAAATTTGAAGATTGTTTTGCATATGTAGCAGTACAGTTCTTAAATAACCCAGCATATGAGTCCTCTCATCAAGACAGATCTATTGTAAGTTTTAAGAAACATTTAAAAAGACTACTTCGTGGCGAACAATTAAGCAATACATATCATTAGAAGTTAGCTAATATTTTTTGCACATTAGTTGATAAGGGTTTTTATTGGGTATGGTATTTTGTATGTTTTTATGGCAGGTGGTGTGGAAGAACTTGTTAACGAACACCACCTTTTTGTGTATGTATAATTTGTATATTGTATATTATACAATAAACATTTTTTCTATTCTATTCTATTCTGATGTCACATAATTATGCAACCCCTATATACTACTCTCATGATACACTGGTTGCCTGCCAAGCATACTGGAACTTGAGCTTTAATGTGTATATTTATAAGGCGACATTTTCGAGGATAGAAACACAGCATTGAATTTTATTTTATTTCTCCCGTGGAAGAAATATTTAAGAACTTTCAGTTACCATTTATTATGCACAAGGTATCTGAAAATATACACAAGTATAAAGCATTACACAAACTGTATTATGAAATTAAAATAAAGTTATTATAAATAATACATCAATGTATTTTTTAAATGTGAAATACCTGCCCATACATTTATCCCAAATCTTTCTTGAAACCTCCCTTGTCTAGCTAATCTTTGATTTTGTTGGGACCAGTATCTTACGTTCTGCCGGTTGAACATCGCATTATTTGCGAAACGTGCTTCATTGGAAAAAGCATGTTGAAAGCAAAATTATTGTCTCTTTGAAACTTATTAATTGACCACTCTCAAAACACAATTCGTCTTACAGAATCTCCTTCATACAAATGCTGGTGCAGATTGTACTTTAACGAGCGGTAATTATGTTTTTGAAAATTCTTCTTACCGTTTCCCTATTTGATCCTAGTCCTTCCCCTGTTTCTCTAACAGAGGCTGATTGATTATGGATGATAGTTCCTAGTACATTAATCTTCAACTCTTCATTTACAGTGAGTTCTTGATTTTGGACATGCAGCACTCGCCACATTTCTCGCTGCATTTTTCTCTCTAATTTCTTGAAATAATGACGAGATGGATGTCTTCTTTCAGGAAATTTTTGAGTATACATTTGACTTGCAAACACAGAACTTTTTCGACATTCACCATAAAATATTATCATGTCAGTTTATTTCATGTTAAGAAATTTCAATAATGGACACAAGCTTTTGTTCATCAGATTTCCTCTTTGACGGACATTAGACAGATTTCCTCTTTGGTAAAAAGAAGTTTTGAAGAGCGGGGGAAGAAAACAGAAAAAAAAAGGATTTCCTTGGATTTCCTTCTGAATGTACACCAGATTCTCTTCAGCAGAAACAACTATGTTAAGGTTCATTAAAAATTATTTTGAAAGTGATTTTTTATTTTTAAATAAATTAAATAAAATAGAAAAACAAATAGCATAGATTTGAAATGGATATCAATGAATTCAGAAAAGAATCTATAATTTATTGAACACACCTTCCCATTTGAAAAAAAAAAGTTTTCGATAAAAAAAGTGATATGTTCAACTTTGGAGGTTTCGTAAATAGTTATTAATGAAATTAAACGAAAAATTATATTTTTCCCTTAGATTTTACCTGCCGTAGAACAAATTTTGGTATTCCAAAGTACTCAGAATGAATGTCTTAAAATGCTTAAAAAAACTGAACATCGACTCAAAAATTCGTGAAAGTCTCATGGTATACTCAAACTGTTGTTTTGAATTCAAATATGTAAAAATATACAGGTTGTTCCATTTAAAAATCGAAAGTTGCGGTCATTTCCAGGTAAAGCGGAAATGGTCTCATACCGTTTTTATGTCCAAAAATCCATTTTTAAAGGTAGTTTATGCACCTCAAATTTCAAATGGATAAGTTAAAAAATAAAGGAAATGGTATGCTAATGAAAATGGTATTTTAGGATTATTCCTTTAATTACTGGGTAACGACCATTTTGGGATAGAAACCTGTATTTTCTCAAACTAAAATCACACTTTTTAAGTCGTTACAACTTAAAGACTATCAGTCTATATGAAAAACTGCATAGGACCCTTTTTTTTTACTAAAATTTGATACTCTTTCAGTTCCAATGGTTATTTTCTTTTTTTGGTGTCCACTCCCCACTCCCCAAATTAGCAATCCCCCACATAATATAGAAATGTTTCTTTAATATAATTACTATTAAATTATATAATAAAAAACCGCTGCCCAAGGAATCACTACTTCCACATCCGGATTTTCTATCCAAGTCACACAACGAAAAAATTTTGTATCTGGAAATAATCGTTTATGGAACTTTAATAATATAATATTTGAAATCCTCTACCCCAAAAACCCATAAAACGATACCCCACATCGGTAGTGGGGTGGGGGTGGTGACAGGGGGTGGGAGTGGGGGAGTGGATAAAGTAGGAAAATATTTTGAGGTTTCTGGTTCTTGTACACACACTAAATCACATTTTTTTTCATCCCCTTTAATAATGAGGTGGGGGTGGTAATGGGGATAGCTAATGCCAAATTTTTTTTTGAGACCTTAGCTTCTCTTGTCTATGCTAAATATCAATTTTATGAACTCTTACCTGCTTGATTTACCTATTTACTCCAAATTTACCCCAATTTACCCCCCAACCCTTCTACGGAACAAGATGAAAATATAATCTAGTTCTAGATCTCGTTAAAGTACATATGTGTACCAAATTTCAAGTCAATATCTCAAACGGTTCCAGAGTAAACGTGCGCACAAAAAAAGTTACAGACCGACAGACAAACCGACAGACAGAAATTTTTTTTTCGCTCAAACTTGAAATCTCGGCGTTTCATGACATTCTAAGCCTATTTGAACAATAAAAATTTTTAAAAATTTTTTTGTCGTTACTATACTTCCACTGGATGTGGAAGTAAAATTAAATTTAATTCATATGACAATATTTCTCAATTAAAACCTTAATGTGCTATTGAACAAATAAGAGTTTCCCTGTTTGTATAATTGTATAAAATCAAAATTTCTCTTTTTTGACACAGAACTTGCAGGCTTTAGACAAATACATTTTGTAAAAGCTACTCCTAGTTTAAATTAAATTTGCGTTCTGCATTATGCTATTTTGTGTTATAGAAATTCTATTTATTCACAAACAAGATCTCAATGATTCTTTGTGAGTCCTGGTAGTTTATTCATGTGATTTCTTAAGAAATATTTTTCTGTAATTAGCAATATGGTATATACCCACAACTTCCTCAAGATGATCGTACACAGCAAGTCCAACAATCGCAAGGCATAGATTTGGGTTCACTGTTGACAGGTCTATTTTCATCGGGAACTGATAAACAACCCGAAAATTATAGCAGTTCTCATCCAGCCCATCAACAAACAAATCAGTGGCCTGAACAAAATGTACAAGATCAATTTCGATCCACCATACCCCAAGGGGGACAGTCACAGCAAGTAAGTATTTTTTGTATAAGAATTGATAGAATTACTTTCCATATAATATTAGTAAGTAATTAAATAACTGTGCACAAATCATGAATATTGAAAATAGTAATTTATGCAACAAGTGCATAAAGTGGTACTTTTTTCACGAATGGAAGTTTGACGCACGAGCTGTAGGTGAGTGCGGCAATCCCATGAGTGAAAAAAAGGGACTTTATGCATGTGTTTCATACAATATTTTTTCTACGACTGCTTAATTTTCATATTTATATAAACAAATTTCAAAATTAACTTAAGAGGGAGCAACGCGATCAAATCAGAAGGGAGTGGGCGGAAATGAGCTAATAAAGTACAGAGAGCTGTCGTGTTGGTTGTCTAGTTTTGGCCTTCGTACTTTCTTTACTGTTGCTCTATCCACTTAAAATCACGCCTGAAAGGTCAAGAACACATCGAGACCAAGCTTCAAATACACGAAATGAGTGTGCATCGGTTATAAATGTAATTATTTTTGCAATCATTTTTAATTATATCGAAATGACTCCATCTACTAAAACAGCATTGTACTGAAAAAATTTCCAGCAAAAAGCATTTTTTAGCGAACTGGCTCATGTTATTAAATTGATCAAAAGATATTCTTGTAAGTAAATGAATACTACACTTCTATTGAAGAACATTTTTAGCTAAAACTTGTTTATTAGTCAATTTGAGGAGAGATCTTCCTAATAAACAAGTTTTAGCTAAAAATGTTCTTCAATAGAAGTGTAGTATTCGTTTACTCACAAGAATATCTTTTTTTCAGTTTAATAACACCAGCCGTTTGGCTAAAAATTGCTTTTTCCCAGTCAAGACTTTTAGTACGGTGCTTTTTAATAGATGATATCACCTACAGCAGCATCTGCATCTTGTAACCATTACCTTAAATTTTAGGTTTTTCAAGTTTATTCTCATTTTTAATGTTTGTGTACACATTTTTAGCTTAAAGCCGTACTGGCTCCAAGCAAATATTTAAAAATTTACATAAATAATTTTGCAATATTGTTCATTAATAAAAATAGACTGCTAATTACAGGTTAGATTTCTAGCCTACAAAAAGAGTCCTATTTTATTAGGACAAAGTATTTAGAACTTCATAAATAATACACTGAACTAGATTTTAGATGGAAATATGGGAACCAGGCAGAAATTTTAATAACAGCTGTGTAATACTCTGAAATCTTAAAAAACACATATTTTTGAAGTTAGCTGTGACGTTACGTGCAGATGCCCTATAATAGCCACACTGCTTACCCTTCACCCTACTTCAGCTTTAGCTTTACCGATGAAACTTTGCGATTGGCGTTGTCCCCTCTTAAACATCAAAACAAATTCATAATTTGATGTTTCTAAAGCAAAGATTGTGAGAAACTTGTTTTCAATGCACTCATGGGTCCGGCTATACAAAAGAGTGAAATAATGTTTTTTTTAACACTTTTTACTTTTTTCACTATTACCATAAATATACGTTTTATGCACTAAAAATGATGTGAGAATAGAAAAATATTTTTTCATTACTCTTAATTACGATATAGTATCATATCATATCATTTATTTCACCAATTAAAATACAAAACATATATATATATATGGCACTTCAATTAAAAAATATAAAAAAATAATATATAAAATATAGGCATAAACCTATAAGTGAACAACATTAACAAAAGTAAAAAAACATCAACACATTATATTATGTTTTTGTATCCTATACAATACAAAACAAAATAATAAAAGAGAACAGAGAAATACGTAACGAAATACAAAATAAAAATAAGTGGCCGTGCAACATTATTGTTGCATGTTCAAACAAGAGCAAGAAACTGAAGGAGCAAGGAAGTGCGTACCACGTCAAATGGATGCCACTAAACCAGCAATGTTTTCGGGGTTTGTCAAAAACGCCACGAACTTGTCAGTAGAGTAAAAACCGTGGATTAAAAATAATTTTTTCAATATGCCCTTAAAATGGTTATAGGTCAATAATTTTAATGAATTTGGAAGAAAATTATAAAGCCTGAGGTGTGGCGAATTTTTAGACGATCTTGTCAGTCGATGCCTAGCTGGCCTTAGTAAATCGGCTTGTCTAGTGCTGTAATTATGAAAATTTAAATTCCTTTCAAAAGAATTTAAGTTTTTGTGTATATCCAGTAAACTAAGATAAATATATAAAGAAGATACCGGCATAATGCCCAGTGAAATAAATAGATGCCTACAGTGGTCTCTATACCCTGCATTGGCAATGATTCTAATTGCTTTCTTTTGTAGACAAAATATTTTTATAGAATGACAAGAATTACCCCATAAAGTGATGCCATAACTAATGTGTGAATGAAACAGTGAAAAATAGCTCACTTTCAAGGTTTCCAAAACCAAATGCCTTCTTAGCTGGCGGAGCAAAAATATTGTGCTGGCAAGTTTGTGGCTTAGCTGATCAATATGACTAAACCAGTTTAGTTTATCGTCCAGGAGTTTCACACTGTCACCCTTTGTCACTGTGTTACTCGTGGAAAAGACAAGCTTCTGAGTTTTTTCCTCTTTCATTTTCATTTTATTAGTGATGAACCAGGTTTTGGCTTAGAAATTAAAGAAGTCTGTTGATGTAAAACTTGAAGGTTACTATGGGAAGTTAGCAATGTGGTGTCATCAGCGTAAGCAATACACCTATGGGGCAACATAAAATGAAATATATCATTGACATATATAATAAAGAAGAGTGGCCCCAATACAGAGCCCTGAGGTACTCCGTGCTTAATTGGATTAAGATCCGAATTTATATTATTTACACTGACGCACTGTTTTCTATTACATAAATAGGAGCCAATGGACTCCCTCAAAGCCCATAAAATTTCAACTTTTCTACGAGTAATTCATGCGAGACACAGTCAAAGGCCTTGGACAAGTCAAGCAGTGTAATTTCTACATGCCTGCCCCGCTCAAGGCCCTCAACAATGTCCCACACCACAGTAAACACAGCTTGTGTAGTAGAGCACTTGCTACGAAAACCAAATGGACAGTTATTAAGAACGTCATTAGATTCAAAAAAGTTTAATAGTCGGTTTTTCAAAATTATTTCTAAAACCTTTGCAAAGATTGGTATGATGGAAATTGGCCGGTAGTTGTCCAAGTCATCGCAATTACCCTTTTTAAGAAGTGGTAAAACTTTCGTGATCTTAAAAGGTTCTGGGAAAACATCCTCACCAAGGCAGCTGTTAATTAATAAAGTTAAAGGTTGAACAATGATGTCTACTGTTTCTTTTAAAATTCTAGAATTCATTCCATAAATATCTGTACAGTTAGAATCTTTTACAGCTTTAATGGTGTTGGAAACTTCCAGTTCTGATACGGGGTACAGAAAAAAAGAGTTATTTCTGGGTGGCAAGTCACTTAAAAAATCCAGTGCAGTCTGATCTGCAGTTGGTAAAGAATTTATTATATTCTCAGCTATCGAAGCAAAAAAGTCGTTAAAAGCTTTTTGTGTAAATGCATACTCAGTATTGTCAGAACTCACTTTGTTACGTTCAAAGTTGATTAATTTCCAGCTGTCCCTAATTTTATTGTCTGAGCCGTTAATAAAATTATTGTAAGCACACTTAGAATCATTAATACTCTTTACGTAAAATATTATATATTGCCCAATCGGCAGGATCCTGAGTAGAATTACAAATTGTTTTGACACTGGATAATGTGTCTCGTTTACCTTTAAGAGTTTCGTTAAACCACTTTACTGGTGGGTTAGATTGATTAACAAACTTTCTTAATGGAAAATGTGTTTCAATGAGACTTTTATAAGTGTTGACCAAAAAATTTGACAAGACTTCTGGACTATAATTATGACTGCCAAAAATATTCCAATTTATTTGAGACAAAGAACATTTAATTTTTTCTATGCCGTGACTAGTAATATTCCTTCTCCATATAGCTTTAGGAGGTGCCATATGACCTTTCACTACAATAAATTGGCCTAGGTGGTCCGAGAGACGTGGATCCGAAACACCGGCCACAAAACCATCCCCCCAATTTGTGATGATGTTAACGATACACGTAGCTGTATTTTTTGTTATTCTTGTAAAGTCAGAGATGCAGGTTTCAAGACCAAACGATTCAACTAAACAGGCTAAGTCGGTTCAATTTGATGAACGACCTCTAAAATCAACATTAAAGTCGCCTAATAATATTACACGTTTTTGCTTCGATAGGCATTTGATAAAAAGATTTTCTAACAACATTAGGAAATTATCAAAATTCCCAATAGGGGATCTGTACAAAGTAATGATTATCGTTTTTATATCAGTTAGTTCGACTGCACAAAATTAGGCATCTTTTTCACAGCTAGATGAGTCTAGTGACACATATTTAACGTTGTGCTTTTTTTCAATAAATATTGCTACACGACCGTGTATATAACTACTCCTACAGAAATAGCTAGTTAATTTATACCCCAGTAGATTAATTTGTTTTAAATCTGCCTCTGTTAGCCAATGTTCTCAAAGGCACAGGACATCATATTTGTTGTTTTGAAGAAAAAGTGACAGCTGGTCCGCTTCATTAGAAAGACAATGGATGTTGACATGGTACGCACTTACCCCATTTCCCCCATCCTCAGGTTCTCTTATGTCTGGACAAGAATTTATTATTTCACAGGGATTCTTGGTATCCTCGGGTGAAAAAACTGATTAACCATCGCTCCCTTCGGCCATATTTTAGGATTCCAAGCAGTCTCTAGGTTGCATTCATCAATAGTGACTTTAAACGATGAATAATGTTGTGGATACCTTGAATTCATTTTCTCACAGACAACTTCCGGAAATACTGGCTTCAGAATATCCAAAAGCTCCTCAGGTTTGAAATCTGGGTGAAGCTTGTAGACATGAAGAAATGACTTTCTCAAGATTATTTTCGTAGTTAGATTTTCGTTGTCGCCAATTATGGGTTTATTTTGACGTTTATTCTGTTTTCTTTTATTTATTACCTCTGTAAAAGGTTCGTCATTTAAATGAATTAATTCGTTACATTTCGCTTGAGCGACAGCTAGGGAAACAGCATTAGACACGGCAACACCGCTTATTGTCGGTGCCTGGCAAATAGAGACTGGTGATTTAGCTGTGTCTATGGCGGTGGTCAGTTGAATGATTTTATTTTGTTTGCTAACACACACTTGATCCCCTCTATTGGCATACTGGCGAGTCGTCCTTTTCGGTTTATTAATTTCCTTTGATTTCTGCGTGGTCACTTTCTTATCTACAATATGATTTGGGATTACAGGTTCCTTGGAATTTTTACAGATCGAAACACTTGCTGTATGATCCACAGATGTATTGTATTACACCTGTCATATGCTTTTATTGGAACTGACTCTTTTAATTGATGTAACTTATTTAATAGATCAATTTGATCTTTCAAAGAGCATATCACATTAACTTCATTTTTTATGATTAAGTCCTTTCGACTGATAATATCTTTCAAATAGAATACCTCATTTGCTTCACTGAATTCATCCTTTGCGCTGCTGAAGGTCATGTCAAGGTTGCTGATTTGCTTTCAGATTCACAACAAATAATGGTGTTTTCATCCACAAACTTAGCATGTTTCAAATATGCTGCACAACGGTTATGAGACACTGTACCGCATATGCAACATTTTGGACCACTTTGTACAGTACAGTAACTAGAGGTTTTAACTTTGGAATAATGTCATATGAATTAGATTTTGTTCATTTTTGGCAACTTAATAGTATATGCATCAAAGAATAGTTTCTATAGGGGATGGAGGGATGGATCCCTCTTCAGGAGGTGGCAAACAGGGCCGGATTAAGGATTGGCGCTCCCCTAGGCTAATCATATGTTTCTCCCTCTTATTCATAATGAGGAAAAATTGGGGGGGGGAGGAATAAAAAAAAATTGATGACCAGGGAGAAGGAAATGAAAAAACAGTTTTTTCCTCGAAAACGACAATTGATTAACGGGGGTACAAAATACATTTCTTTTAATAAGCAGAAAGCTCAAGAGCCCGCGTCGCCCCTCATATCCTAGCACACGCCCCTTCATGCATTGTCGCACCTAGGCTACAGCGTAGTTAACTTTATGGATAATCCGGCCCTGATGGTAAATATAAAAAAACACTAGAGCTGAAAGAGAATCAGATTTGGAGAAGAAAAGGTTCTATGCAACTTTTCATATAAATTGATAATCTTTAAGTTATAACGACTAGAAAATTAAGATTTTAGCTTGAAATGGAGGTATTTCAAATAGGTTTTCGTTAAATAACTCGGAAAGGTATTACATTGAGTGAAAATATGCTAGACACAAAAAATAAGAAAAGTACTAAATTGGAGATGAATTTCGTTTTTTTCTAATTTCTGTAGAGTTCATTGTTTTGGAGATTTGGAAGTATAAAGGTGGCATCCGAACGTCTATAGGACAAAGTATTTAGTTTAAATTTTAAATATCTTAGAAACTATGGCACTTATGCCAAAAATGCTGACAATTAAAATGAAAGTCCATTAATTAGGCTTTCAAATGATTTTTTGGTTACTTCTATAGCATAGAAAACAAGTTATGGCAGAAACAATGTAGTTTTTCACATTTTTTTTAATGAAAACGTCGCCATTTTGTTAATGTAAGTAGTCAGTAATTAATAGATGTGTGCCCAAGTAAGCTAGACGCATCTTGTTGTTGCGAATCATTCTATCTTAACTTTTATTTAAACGATGTTTGTTTTCCACATTAAATCGAAATAGTACGTTATAAAAAATTAACTGTTTACCAGTGCTAAATATAATAAGATGAGTTTCACCAAACAACAAGAAGAAGTTATAAAACTTGTGTCCAAGTGGTTAAAGATAGTTTAATTGATACAGATTTTATGAGTGAGTTTGCTGATAAACTAGCTGAAATGTTTTTTTCTAGATTATCAGAAAAAATAGATTGTCTTAACATCAAAATTTATGATATAAATAGTAGTTAAGTAAGGCCGAAATGACTTCACTTTGAGGTCAAGCTGGAGCTGTGACGTCAGCACGCCCGAAGCCCCGCGGGGGGCGCGCTAGTAATAGATGATAGATCCTATGATCTAGGTTTTAGTGTGAGGTGAGATCATGCTAGATGATAGATCCTATGATCTAGGTTGTAGTGTGAGGTGGGATCTTCTCAGATGATAGGTCCTTTTTTTTTTTTTTTTTTTTTTTTTTTTTTCGGTGGGGGAAAATCTTTCAAAGACACCACGGCCCGTGGTAGTGTGGGATTTCCACCCACTAAAAACCCCCACCTCTTCACTCTCACACCCTGGAATCGCTTTGCAGCATGCATCTGAATGTGGAAGATTCTGCCTTAATTCTCATGTCTCCTTTGCATGTCCCTCTCTTCCTGTTCTTTTGATTTCATCACTTTTCTAATGTATTTCTCTATCGAGCTCCATTTTTCGCAGTTCTCCATCATTTCTTCAATGATGTTGTTCTCGTTTAATATGACTCCTAATTCCAGATTTACCCTCTGTCTTTCGGCTTCCCATCTAATGCATTCGAACATTGTATGTGCTACTGTGTCCCTGTGTTCGCAGTATGCACATATCTCCTCTTCTGCCTTGCCTATCCTGTGCGTATAGACTTTGAAGGATCCGTGTCCAGTCAGCATCTGAGTTGTAAAATAGTCCGTATGTCTATGTCGGCACTTGACTCATGTCCTCACGTCGGGTATGAGAACTTTGGTCCACTGAGCTACATCAAGCGTGTCCGTCCACCGCGCCTGCCATCTCTCCAGGCTGGTCTCTCTCTCCGTTTTCTTGGCCTGTAGCGTACCCCCGTCTTCTCTTTCATAGAGTCTTCTCCTTTCATCTATCAAAAGGTCTATGGGGAGTATCCCTGCCACTACTTGAGTTGCGCTCGCAGATATCGTCCTATACCCACTTATGACCCTTAATAGCGCTTTCCTTTGGGTGCTTATTAGCATTTGTCTATGCCGTCTTCTCTCTATAGCCGCGTGCCATATCGGGGCTCCATACGTCAGTATCGACTGTGTCACGTTGTATAAGACCTCCCGCTTCTTGCTTCCAGGTCCTTTTATATTGGGCATAATTCTCGAAAGTGATGCTATGTTCGCTTCTACTTTCTTGATCGTATGCTTGATGTGTTCGCCGAAAGTCCCCTTTTCGTCGATTATTATTCCTAGGTACTTCACGTGTTTCTTGGGGATAATTTGGACGTCTCTCAGTTGGAAGCTGATATGTCTTCTGTCCCTTTTCCCTTTGAGGATAACCGCCTCCATTTTTTCTGGGGCGAGTTCTAAGTAATGGCGTCTCATCCATGCATCTATGATCTCCAAAGCGTCATCTGCCTTGGAGACTAATCCTTCTTCTCTGTCTGCTACTAGCACTAGAGCGATGTCGTCGGCAAATCCTACGACCCAAGTGTCCTCCGGCATTTTCTCTTTCAGAACGCCGTCATAGAGGATATTCCATAATGTCGGACCGAGTACTGAACCCTGCGGGACTCCAGCTGTAACTTTGAAGACTTCTCCTTTTTCGATCTCCAACGATCTTTCTTCGAGGTAGCTGCTCACGATGTTAACGAGGTACTGTGGGATTTCCCTTCTCGTTAACTCCTTCATGATTTTTCCCCATGGTGCGGTGTTGAAGGCATTCCGAACATCAAGAGTGATTAATGCTCCCCACTTCTTTGTCCCATTGTCAATGATTAGCTGTCTCACTTTTGCCACAGCGTGCAGTGTTGATTTGCCTTTTCGAAAACCATATTGATGGTCCGACAGTCTTTCTGTGTTTTCCAAAGCTTCTTCCAGTCTTCTTTTTATCATTTTTTCGTAGAGCTTGCTTATGGTAGTAAGTAAGCATATTGGTCTATATGCTACTGTGTCTATGCCGTCTTTTCTTGGTTTTGGTATAAGAACCAATCTTGCTTTCTTCCAACTCTTTGGAAAGTTTTGCTCTCTCAGTAGTCTGTTTAGAATACCTAAGAGCCAATTGGGTGCTATCTTGCCCACTACCTTGATAGCCTCTGCAGGAATACCATCGTGGCCTGGGGCTTTCCCGACTTTTAGTTCTTGTAGGGCCTGGTTCAGTTCCTCTTGCGTGAACGGATCTATATTTTCTACTCTTGCCATATGTTCCCATTTGTCTTCTCTCGTTGGAAAGAGTTCTTCTACTATTTCCATTTTAGTATCTATGTCCAAGTCATAGGAGGCGTATGCTTTTAAGCTTTTAGCCGCTATTTTGTATCCTTGGCCGAAAATGTCATCTTCCAGTTTTTCACACAACTGATTCCAGTGCTTGCTTTTTGAGGCATTTATTTTCTTCTGCAGCTCCTTTTTTGCTGCCTTGTATGCTTCTTTTGCTTCTAGCTTGTCCTCGTCAGCAATACTATCGTCCCTTGCCGTTCTCGTGGCAATTCTTCTTTTTGTTAGACATTCGCGTCTTTTAGCCGCTATGTCGTCATCCCACCAGTATGGCATCCCTTGTCTGTTTTCAAGCCTTTGCGTACTTCCGCGGTAGGCTTCTTTCAATGTTTCCTGCAGAAATTCCACTGTATGTTGTTCTCCATCCCTATCTAGCTTCCATTCCACCAGGGTCTTGAAAGAGTTCCAATCGACTATCAGTTCGCTTCTCGGCTCCATAGGACGTAGCAACTTATCCTCGATATCAAATAGTATGTCTCTGTGGTCACTCAGGTTTTCCGTCACAAGTACTTCCCATCCCGATATGCGTCTTGCTACTCCCTGCGTAGAGCACGTGACGTCTATGAAAGACTTCACATTTCCTCTAGCGAAGGTAGGTATCCTGCCAGTATTGTGTACCACCATATTTAATTCCGAGAGCCATTGTGTGAAATACTCTCCTCTTTTGTCCGTAGTCGGAGAGCCCCACTGCGGGGATTTCACGTTTAGGTCACCCGCCACAATGCTTTCGCCTGGCGTATTCCTGCATTTGCTCATGATATCGTCGATTTCCTGCTTGAATGTTTCTAGCGGGATATTCGGGGAACTATAACAACAATAGATCCTATAGCCTTTGAAGTGTATGGTTACAACCCCCTCCCCGATTTCCAATTTAGACACTTTTGTTTGCCTATTTCTAATGTATAGGGCCACGTCCTTCCTGTGGTCGGTAATCCAGCCTTTTCCTTCTATTATTTTCTTGTTGGGTTCTGTGACAATTAGAAGGTCTACATTTTTCTCTGTAGCCGTGGCAAAAGCGATGTCGTGTGCCACCCTTCTTCTGTTCAAATTGCATTGCAGTACCCTAAGGCCTTTTTTGTGGCGTGCCGGCTCGTCTCTTCTAGGGTTGGGCTGCATTTTGTGAGGGTATTTACATTCTTGGGGTCCTCCTTCCCCTCCCTTTTAGCCTTTCTTGATCTACTAGTTTTTTGTAGATTGGGCATTTCATGCTGTCTACTCTGTGGCCTTCTTTTTTACAGCTTGGACAAAATGCTTTGTCGTTGCATTCTCTTGCCTTATGTCCTGTCTTTCCACAGTTTAGACATCTTTCTTCCCTATCCGGGCCTTGACAGTTTCGCGCCACGTGTCCATATTCTTGGCACTTGTGACACTTAGCGGGCGTAACCCGTTCTATCACTCGGCAGCTAATCCAACCTATTTTTATTCTTCCGGTCTTAATTAGGTTTTGTGCTGCACTTTCACATATTTCTATTGTGGCATTTTGATTGCCACCATATGCCGGTCTCATGGATTTCACAATTACTTCGGGTTTCTTTACTCCGGTTTGTGTAATTGCATCCATAACCTCTTCCTTTGTCGTTATACCGTCTATGCCGGTAATGTGGAGTGTCTTTTTCTTAGTTTTATCTCTTACGATAATTTCCGTATCTTGCATTCCGTTTGTGATGAGCTCCTTTACTTTTTTGGCGCTTTCTTGTCCTCCTTTTACCGATATTATAAGGTCCCCTTCCTTGCTTTTCTTTACCGTTTTTACTTCATAGTTGGTCTTTTGGATTTCTCCTTTCACGGTTTTAAGAATATCTGCATATTCCTTGCCTCTCGACTTCACTATGACTGTTCCCGTGTCTATCGCAGTTCTGGCTGGCTGTCGTTTCTTCTCCAGCGTCTTTCCCTGAATCTTCCACTCGTTTCCTTTTTGTCCGTGTATTGTGACTTTGGTATCCGTTCCTCTGAATACGCATTCAATCACCTTTCTCGTCTTTTCTGCATCTATGTTGTCTGGAGCTGGTATATGAATTCTTTGTCTTTGTTTCTTGCCTGCGATTTCTTTCAGTCTTTGCATTGCTCCCATAAAAGTGGATATTTTGTTTGTTTCATCCACCGTTGTCTGCGCCGTGAGTCCGAACACGTATCTTTCTTTTTTTCTATACCCGTCATTCTCGGGGACTTCCGTAATAAGTCTTATATACGGAACGTGCTGACCTTCTGTTGCTAGCTGTTCGGCTAGGTCGGGGTATCTTTCTTTATATTTCTTTTCGATTCCCTTTTCCATGTTCGAATTTTCTACATATACAGCCTGGTCCCCTTCTGGTTCTGTTAAGGGATTGCCCGTTTTTAGATCAGTTGCTTGAAACACTCTTTCAGGCCATGTTTGATCTAGGAGGTCTAGAAGCTCCGTTTCATTTGCAATGCTCGCCATTTTTTTGTTTATTTCCATGGCCTGCTGTTCTTCCTTCCCTTCCTTCTCTTTTTCGCTTTCCGGTCCATCATACTGGGTGCCGATTGTAGCTTTATTTATATAGGTCTGTGTGCTAATCGACCTTGTGCTTTTGCTGTGGTCCTGCACAGTCTTTTCAGGACTTTTATCGTCTTCTAATATTCCTTCGAGCCATTCGTTTATCTCTTCACTTTGTAGCCGCTCTACTTGCAGAGTCAGTCTACCGGCTATATCCTTCAGTTCCTTTTTGGGATTGTACATATCCTTTAAAGTTTTGTCTAAAAGGTTGACTTGTCCGCATATTTTCCCAATGATGTTTCTAAATATGTCCGCTGTTACTGTATCTTTCCTTGAAGTTTCAGGAGTTTTTTCCGTTCTCTTCCGCTTGTTTGCTTGATTGACGGTAGCTATCTTTTTGTGATAGGTCCTAGGACCTAATGGGAAGGGGGAGATGGGAGATCCAATCCCAGAGCTTAGATAAGAGATTATATCTAAAAGAACGTGGCTAAGGGTATACAGGGTGTATCTAGTAATAAAAATAAGGTGGCTGCCGTTTATTGGTTATAGTTATTGACGAACAGAGCTGGGCAAATTACTTTGAAAAAGTAATTAATTACAAATTACAAATTACTAATGTTAAAAAGTAATTTGATTACCATGTAATTAAATTCATATTAAAAAAATGTAATTAAATTACTAATTTAGAGAATATTATTTAGGTATTATGCAAATCACAACTTACACACTTTTTTATTTATTATGAAAATACCTACTTTCTGTATATTGTTGCCCTAATCTGGGCACGCTAATATACTAGTTAGGTAAATACTTTAAAACACTCATTTTTGGAGAACCAATCAAAACAACTACTCTTCTAGCTAATACTGACGAAGTATTGAATTACATGATGGGATTCTTAGCATTTTAAAGAAAAAAAATATTGAAAATACTTAGATCATTTATTTACACTTAGTCATTCACACTTTTTTTTAATTTAATATGGAATTATCTATTTTCTGTATATTGGTACCTTAATCGGGTCACGCTAATATACTACTTAGGAAAACACTTTAAAACACTCATTATTGGAAAACCAATCAAAACAACTACTCTTCTAGCTAATACTGACGAAGTATTGAATTACATGATAAGATTCCTGGCATTTTAAGGCAAAAAAAAAAATATATTGAAGATACTTAAATTATTTATTGAAATTCAGTCATTCACAAGAATTATTGAACCTTACATTCTATTTCAACTCTAGAAAAGTTGTACAAGTTTTTTCGAACTCGTTAGTTCTCATCAGTAGAGTATAGAAACATTCATTCATTATCTACAAGCCTATTCTTGATTTATTTTTTATAATTAATTATTTTTTATTTATTTGCTTTTATCATGATTAGAGAATATTATTTAGGTATTATGCAAATCACAACTTACACACTTTTTTATTTATTATGAAAATACCTACTTTCTGTATATTGTTGCCCTAATCTGGGCACGCTAATATACTAGTTAGGTAAATACTTTAAAACACTCATTTTTGGAGAACCAATCAAAACAACTACTCTTCTAGCTAATACTGACGAAGTATTGAATTACATGATGGGATTCTTAGCATTTTAAAGAAAAAAAATATTGAAAATACTTAGATCATTTATTTACACTTAGTCATTCACACTTTTTTTTATTTAATATGGAATTATCTATTTTCTGTATATTGGTACCTTAATCGGGTCACGCTAATATACTACTTAGGAAAACACTTTAAAACACTCATTATTGGAAAACCAATCAAAACAACTACTCTTCTAGCTAATACTGACGAAGTATTGAATTACATGATAAGATTCCTGGCATTTTAAGGCAAAAAAAAAATATATTGAAGATACTTAAATTATTTATTGAAATTCAGTCATTCACAAGAATTATTGAACCTTACATTCTATTTCAACTCTAGAAAAGTTGTACAAGTTTTTTCGAACTCGTTAGTTCTCATCAGTAGAGTATAGAAACATTCATTCATTATCTACAAGCCTATTCTTGATTTATTTTTTACAATTAATTATTTTTTATTTATTTGCTTTTATCATGATTAGAGAATATTATTTAGGTATTATGCAAATCACAACTTACACACTTTTTTATTTATTATGAAAATACCTACTTTCTGTATATTGTTGCCCTAATCTGGGCACGCTAATATACTAGTTAGGTAAATACTTTAAAACACTCATGATAAAAGCAAATAAATAAAAAATAATTAATTGTAAAAAATAAATCAAGAATAGGCTTGTAGATAATGAATGAATGTTTCTATACTCTACTGATGAGAACTAACGAGTTCGAAAAAACTTGTACAACTTTTCTAGAGTTGAAATAGAATGTAAGGTTCAATAATTCTTGTGAATGACTGAATTTCAATAAATAATTTAAGTATCTTCAATATATTTTTTTTGCCTTAAAATGCCAGGAATCTTATCATGTAATTCAATACTTCGTCAGTATTAGCTAGAAGAGTAGTTGTTTTGATTGGTTTTCCAATAATGAGTGTTTTAAAGTGTTTTCCTAAGTAGTATATTAGCGTGACCCGATTAAGGTACCAATATACAGAAAATAGATAATTCCATATTAAATAAAAAAAAGTGTGAATGACTAAGTGTAAATAAATGATCTAAGTATTTTCAATATTTTTTTTCTTTAAAATGCTAAGAATCCCATCATGTAATTCAATACTTCGTCAGTATTAGCTAGAAGAGTAGTTGTTTTGATTGGTTCTCCAAAAATGAGTGTTTTAAAGTATTTACCTAACTAGTATATTAGCGTGCCCAGATTAGGGCAACAATATACAGAAAGTAGGTATTTTCATAATAAATAAAAAAGTGTGTAAGTTGTGATTTGCATAATACCTAAATAATATTCTCTAATCATGATAAAAGCAAATAAATAAAAAATAATTAATTGTAAAAAATAAATCAAGAATAGGCTTGTAGATAATGAATGAATGTTTCTATACTCTACTGATGAGAACTAACGAGTTCGAAAAAACTTGTACAACTTTTCTAGAGTTGAAATAGAATGTAAGGTTCAATAATTCTTGTGAATGACTGAATTTCAATAAATAATTTAAGTATCTTCAATATATTTTTTTTTTGCCTTAAAATGCCAGGAATCTTATCATGTAATTCAATACTTCGTCAGTATTAGCTAGAAGAGTAGTTGTTTTGATTGGTTTTCCAATAATGAGTGTTTTAAAGTGTTTTCCTAAGTAGTATATTAGCGTGACCCGATTAAGGTACCAATATACAGAAAATAGATAATTCCATATTAAATAAAAAAAAGTGTGAATGACTAAGTGTAAATAAATGATCTAAGTATTTTCAATATTTTTTTTCTTTAAAATGCTAAGAATCCCATCATGTAATTCAATACTTCGTCAGTATTAGCTAGAAGAGTAGTTGTTTTGATTGGTTCTCCAAAAATGAGTGTTTTAAAGTATTTACCTAACTAGTATATTAGCGTGCCCAGATTAGGGCAACAATATACAGAAAGTAGGTATTTTCATAATAAATAAAAAAGTGTGTAAGTTGTGATTTGCATAATACCTAAATAATATTCTCTAATCATGATAAAAGCAAATAAATAAAAAATAATTAATTGTAAAAAATAAATTACTAATTATTTGGTAATGGTAATTGAATAAATAAATTACTTTTAAAATTACTTTAGAGCTTCTAAATTTGTTATATTGGAAATGTGAGATGTTTAGTAAATTATAAGATCATTTGTTGGTGTACAAATAATTATAAATATATACAAATACTGAATAACACAAATTTTTTAGTAATCAGTAAAGACAGTAATCGCAAAGGAATGAAAATCTATAACTAAAAGCAAATACAAAAACCGCTGCCCAAGGAATCACTACTTTCACATACTGATTTTCTATCTAATTCTCTCACAACGAAAAAAATTTTGTATGTGGAAATAATTGTTTATGGAACTTTAGCAATATAATATTTGAAATTGCATACCCCAAAAACCCATAAAACGATATGCCACATTGGTAGTGGGGATGGGAGTGATGGTAGTAGGGTGATAGTAGGGGTGGATGAAGAAAAAAAATGAGGCCTTTAGTTCTTGTATACACACTAAATCACAATTTTATTTTTTCACTCCCTTTAATAATGGGGTGAGGGTGGTAATGGGGGTGGCTAATAGCTTCTTATATATACTAAATACCAATTTTATGGACTCTTACTTGCTTCATTTACCTATTTACCCTAAGTTATCCCCCAACCCTTCAACAGAATAAGATCAAAATATAATCTAATTCCAGATCTCGTTAAAGGTGGCGGTGCCGTGCTTAAGAAAACGATTTCATAATTCGACAATTTCTTCTATATACCTGAACGATTTGAAAAAATTCTTTGATAGAACTTCAGAGAAAACTTGATAGAATGATACCAGACTATTAAAATCAACAAAAACTTTTTTATTTTCGCACGAGAAAAAAAAATTTCCTTTTTACAGTTAATTATTTTTTATTTATTTGCTTTTATCATGATTAGAGAATATTATTTAGGTATTATGCAAATCACAACTTACACACTTTTTATTATGAAAATACCTACTTTCTGTATATTGTTGCCCTAATCTGGGCACGCTAATATACTAGTCAGGTAAATACTTTAAAACACTCATTATTGGAGAATCAATCAAAACAACTACTCTTCTAGCTAATACTGACGAAGTATTGAATTACATGATAGGATTCTTAGCCTAGTACCGTTCTATAAAGTTGTCTCTAAAAGCCCAATAAAAATTTTGTTAATCGGTTCAGGGATGTAGAAGAATTTGTCGAATTATGTTCACCGCACCCGCCCACCTTAAATACATGCGTGTACAAAATTTCAAGTCAATATCTTAAACGGTTCCAGAGTAATCGTGCTCACAAAAAAAAGTTACAGATAGACAAACAGACCGACAGACAGACATTTTCTTTTGCTCAAACTGAAAATCTCGACGTTTCATGACTTTCTAAGCATTTTTGAACAATAAAAAATTTTAATTGTTTTTTTTTGCGTTACTATACTTCCACTGGATGTGGAAGTAAAATGACACAAACTATGAAATATGAATAATATTATTTGTTTATGTTTTCTTTTAATAAGAATCTAAAGTAATATAAATAGTCTAATATAATTTAATTACGGTAAAACAATTAAACTCTACAGTATTCAAATTATTCTAGATATTTGAAATTATTGAGAAGTAATTTAAATTACTAGAAATAATTTAAATTACATGAAGTAATTTCTATCAGTAATTAATTACTCTGCAAAGGTATTTTCAGAGTATCGCTTGAGGAATTAATACTTTTTAAGTACAATTACTGCTTTGAAAAATGTAATTCAATTACAATTACTTTTTTTAGAAAAGTAGTTAAATTAGTAATTTAATTACTTTAGTAATTAATTACTCCCAGCTCTGTTGACGAATAGTATTGCATGTTTACGTTTTACGATTAATAAGGAAAAATACATTTCTTTCATTAAACGGGTTAGAGGTACGAAAATTAAACTAAGATTTATCGATTCGTTTAGGTTTATGGCAGACAAAACCGAAAAACTGGCTTCCTATTTCGACAATGACCAGAAACGAATCACTAAATCACATTGTAATAATAACGAACAATTTCAATTATTAACGCGGAAAGGTGTTTTTCCTTATGACTATTTAAATTCTTGGGAAAAATTAGACGAGACATCCCTACCGCCTAAAGAAGAATTTTACAATAAATTGACTGACGAAAACATAACAGAGGACGATTATAACTACGCTATAAATATCTGGAATAAATTCAATATTAAGACATTAGGGGAATATTCCGATATATATTTAAAAACAGATGTATTACTGCCAGCTGATATATTTGAAAATTTCCCCGAGACATGCATACAGACGTACGGACTTGGCATTTTAAATTATTATACTGCTCCGGGACTGGCATTTGACGCGATGTTAAAAATAACTAAAGAAAATTTAGAGCTTCTCACAGACATTGATATGATACTGAAAAAGGCATGAGAGGCGGTGGAGCGCAGGTATCTAACAGATATTCGAAAACTAACAACAAGTACATGGGGGACGCGTTTAATCCCGATGAAAGAGAGACTCACATCATGTACTTTGACATCAATAACATGTATGGAGCCGAGATGTCTGTTCCGTTACCTACAGGCGGTTAAAAATATTTCTTATAATTATAAAAGCATTGAATGGTTGATTAATAAAGCATTTTGCGAGGCAGCTTATTTTACACAATACGAATTTCTTGAAATTTTGTTTTGAGTAATTGGTAGGAATAATATACATTTCAAATTAGATATTAATTTCAATGAAGAGCATAAGCAGCTAATAAAATGGCTTCAGGATAATATATAATATAATATAAATGCCGCTTTTAAATTAGGAGTCCCAGATTTCTTAGAAAAAGAATATCTGTCACCTGACTTCTGGCCTGAAGGCTCTTACATTGATAAATATACTCCCAAACAACCATCCGATCATTCAACTTCCATTGGAAAGAACAAAATACCCAGCAGTACAGAGGATATCGAAAGAGACAGAATCGTTACACATAAAACTACTACATACAAATATTCAATGCATAGCAAACAAAATCTCTAATTTAGAGCTAATTCTTCAAACTGAAAAATCAGACATTGATTGTGTATCCGAGCACTGGCTAAAACAACCGCAAGCACAAAGAACAAAAATCGAAGGCTACTTATTAGTCAGTAAGCACTGCAGGACAACAGGAATACACGGAGGTGTAGCTATCTATTGTAGCAACAAAATACAAGCACAAAAGGTCAAATCCATTAATGTGAAAAGTGTTGATTTTACATGTGAAGTCAGTGCCGCAAGTATAAATACTAGGTACTCAAAGATTGCAATTGTGTGTGCATATCGGTCACCGGTGGCACCAGTAGACTCCTTCTTAAATATAATAAATGAAGCGTTGTTGTGTGTAAGTAAATCCTGTCAATATATGATCCTTTGTGGTGACTTCAACATAGATCATCTACAATCAAGTAAAGAGAGAGGATTACTTATGGATCTGTTTGCCAGCTTTGAATTAAAAAACACTGTACCAATTGAGCCAACACGTGAAAGAAATGGCTCGGCAACAGCTATTAATTATATGACTACCAACATAAAAAAATTTGCTGGACAAAACCTGAACATTGATCTTTCAGATCACAAAGTAGAGATGTCCACTTGTACTCTTGATCAAATAACTCTACCTAACAAACCTAAAGACAAATTAACAAAAATAAGAATATTCAGTCAATACAACTTAACGTCTTTGTACGATTTATTATTAAATTCTGATTTCAATAATGTATATAACCTTAACAATACAAATGATGCATTTGGTTACTTCTGAAAAATATTCTATTTCTGCTTTGACACTGCTTGCCCCATAATTAATGTCAAAAAAAATAATGAGTTTAAGGAATCAGAATGGGTAGACGAGGAGGTGAAGTTAAAAAGTAGTGAACTAAGAGATTTATATTGGCTAAGTAAGTCTGTGAACAATAATGAAATCACAAGTAATTATAAGAATGCTAAGCGATTATTTACTAACATGATAAATACAAAGAAACGAGACTATTATAACTCAAAGATCTCAAAGGCAAATATAACATGTAAAGAGGTTTGGAAAATAGTTAATGACGAATTAAATCATAAGAAAATATCACCCACAATTAGCTCATTAAATATCTCAGGAAATACAATCAATAATCCCATTGAACTGTGTGAAGCATTCTGTGAATACTTCACAACGGTTGCTGAAACTACTCGGTACAATCACTTCCTGGTCCTTGATTATGACAGCAGTGAAATAAATGGAATATTGCATTCAATTTTTATTGACGACATAACTACTCAAGAAATCAGAATGTAATAAACATAATGCCCAATAAAAAATCTAGCGGACCAGACGGTGTCCCAATCTCTGTAGTGAAATCCTGCTTAGAAATTATAATAGACCCCCTTTGTTACATATATAACCTATCAATTAGAACAAGCACATTTCCCGATAAATGGAAAATAGCTTCTATCATTCCCATTTTTAAGCAAGGAAGCCATGAATTAATTGAAAACTTTCGACCTATTACACTGGTGTCTATCTTTAGTAAAATCTTGGAAAAAATTATACACAATAGAATTACGACATTTTTAGAAAACTACAAGATACTTAGTTCAAGACAACATGGATTCAAACCAAATTACTCAACAAGTACTGCCACTTATGACGTTCTGCAATTTATATATGAAGGATTGGATAAAAACAAATTTGTCCTAGGCCTTTTCTTTGACTTAACAAAAGCATTTGATTGTGAAATTCCGGACTCCTTAATAGACAAACTTCATAAAATAGGAATTAGAGGCCAGTTAAATGGCTGGATAGAATCATTTTTAAAAAATCGCAAGGTATTTGTTAAATTAGATGATAGTACCTCTCACAGTCGGGAAATGAATCTCGGTGTTCCACAAGGAGCGGCGCTGTCTCCATTACTATTTACAATTTTTATCAATGACCTAGATGCACATATGAGGAACCCAGACTCACTCCTAGTCATGTTCGCTGATGATGTAAGTTTACTGACATCAGCCACATCTCTAGAGACTCTTCATAAAAACGCAACGAATCTACTTATCAGATTCGAGGAATGGTGTATTAGAAATAAATTAATAGTTAATGTATCTAAAACCACATATATCACATTTCATAAAAAAAAAAGTAATAGAACCAATAAAGCTTCTCATAAATCAAAAAGTAATATCACCATCAAAACATACTAAGTTCCTAGGCATTAGAATAGATGAGACACTCTCATGGTCAAATCATATTGACAATGTTGTGAGTAAACTCAACAGTGGATATTTCGCCATTAGAAACCTCAAATCCTTTTTAGATCGAAAATATCTGATTAATGTTTACTATGCATTAATTTATCCACATCTAAAATACTTAATCATATATTGGGGACAGGGAACTGATTGGAACAGAGTCTTTATTTTACAAAAACGAATTATAAGAATAATTTTTGGGCTATCACCAAGAGAGTCTTGTAAATCTACTTTTAAAGATAACAAAATATTAACTTTACCGAGCATCCTCATATTAGAAGCAGTAATGTTCACCAAGCTAAAGCCAGAGTTATATAGTCACAGGAATGATATTCACAACTACACTACACGAAATAACACAAATATTCAAATAGACCAGTTCAACCTAAGTACTTTTAAAAAAAGCCCAAAATACACCTGTAGCAATATATATAATAATCTCCCTCGGCCGTTAAAAGAGTTAGGTAGAGCTAAACTTAAAAAAAATTACTAGAGTTATTTCAAAACGAAGCTTATTATTCACTAGGTAAGTACTTTGATCAGGCGCAAGGTGGAATTAATTTTTTTTTTTTTTTTATAAAATACTATTTTGTATATTTACCTTATATGTTATTGTCATTATATTACAAAATTATATTTAAAATTATTTTACTTTATATTATACTTTATATGTTTTACTTAGTGTCAATGTGTCAGTGTCTCCACAGTTTACAATTATTCATTTGTGACATTTCATATCCAATGTATTTTGGCAATTGAAATAAAGCATATTATTATTATTATTATTTTTTTTTTTTTTTTCGCGTGCGCGATACTGGACAGTTCTCCCGTGTCTCCGACATTCTCACGGGAGAAGCGCCAGCGAATTATCCACAGCCACTCCCCGCATCCCGCAGGGTTAGTGACTGTAGATGCCAGATTCGTGTGCCCTAAGAAGACGAAGGGACCCCAGGATAACTGCCTTCTGCATTTGGCCTGCCAACCACTCGGCTGACTTTTGGCAGGCTGGTATGGCCTTTAATTCCGAGAGCAGCGTAGGCCTCATTCCACCAAGTACACCGATTATCAGGACGACCATCTTGACCGAGTAGTCTGGGTATAGCACTCGGAGCTCATACCGGAGATCTCGGTATTTAGTCCGTTTTTCTCCCTCCTTCAAGATGATGTTTGTCTCGGCAGGTGCCGAGAACTCGATGACATACATCATCTTGGTTTGGTGGTCGAGGAGGACTATGTCAGGCTTGTTTGCTTGAATCTGCCTGACCGTCGGAAACGAGTAGTTCCAGTATATACGGCACTTCTCGTTCTCGACAACGGACTCGATCTCTCCGGGGATGTAAGGCAGCACTGGTGTTTGGTCTACTTGGTACGAGTGCCGTAGGTAGTAGTACAGCACTCGTAGGGCCGCGTTATGTCTATGGATGTAGGCCGAAGTCGCATAAATCGGACATGCAGATAGTAAATGCATGAGCGACTCCGGCGCCTGACGGCAGGTCCTACAATTAACATCAGGGACCTCCACACCCATAATGCGACTGCGGTAGACCAACGTGTTAATAACACCATCT
This sequence comes from Rutpela maculata, assembly GCA_936432065.2. Classification (NCBI taxonomy): domain Eukaryota; kingdom Metazoa; phylum Arthropoda; class Insecta; order Coleoptera; family Cerambycidae; genus Rutpela; species Rutpela maculata. Next base: position 195,717,991 of record OW386285.2, read on the forward strand.
TGGCAGGCCACAATGAATCCTTCGGTCTCCGACTTTAGCCCTGCTGACCGTAGAAAAGCAAAGGTCAGCTTTGCCGATAAACCCAGCGTCTCTATGTTGTTATAGAAAACACCGTGCATGGGCTTATCGACGTGCTGCCTGAACAGATTTCTCTGCTCGGCAGCTTTGATTTGGGCTGTCAGGCGATTTGGCGCAAGCTCAGTTACTGATTCTGGATCAGCACCTCGCCGGCCTCCTCGCCTGAAGTCGAATACGAGACCGAGATCATCTGCGGCCTTACGTGCTGCCTTAAATAAAAATGCACCAACTCCTACAGTTTCATGATCTCTCACGAACCGCAGGAGTGGGTCCGAGCTCCTGAGGATGTTGCATGCCACACCCAGCGCTACTCTGCCATGCGTGCACTCCAGACTCAAGAGTCCTCGGCCCCCCCGTTGGCGTGGGAGGTACACTCGAGGAACGGACGACCTAGGATGAATGCTTCTATGAACATGCATCATCTTGCGGGTATCCCTATCCAATTGGCGCAACTCATCTTGTGTCCACTTAACTACTCCAAAGGAGTAGAGCAGAATCGGAACGGCAAGCATATTAGTTGCAGACACCTTGTTCTTCCCCGAAAGTTCGGAAGACCAAATCTTTCGGAGCCGGTGCCTGTACTTGCCGCGGAGAGTATCCTTAATCTGTTTCACGTCCTGGATGTGATGTTGTTCCACACCCAGGTACGTGTAGGTCTTTCCGGCATCCAGATGTCGTAGGATGTTCCGTCTGCGAGCTGCGCGTCTTCAAGGAATATCCCGCTTCGTCCTCTCTTGAGGTGGACGACTGCACACTTGTCCAACCCGAATTCCATGCCAATGGCCCGCGTATACTCTTGGACCACCCTAAGAGAGTTTTGGAGTTCGCACTCTCTGGAGGCATACAGTTTTAGGTCATCCATATAAAATAGATGGGTGACCTTATGTCTCCGATTGCTGGGTGGACCACATTGGTATCCGCGGGTTTGGCGGAGTCCGACAGACAACGGCAGCAGTGAGATGCAAAATAGGAGAGGGCTCAGGGAGTCACCCTGGAAAACTCCTCTCCTAAATGTTACCAACTCTGTCGATACCCGCTGAGCACCAGATGTTATGGTGAAGTGGGTTCTCCAGAGTGGTATCAGCTGTTCGATGCATCTCACTAGTGGGGCAGGTACCACAAGGCATTGAAGAAAGTGTAACAATAATGCATGAGATGTTGTGTCAAATGCCTTGCGGTAATCAATCCACGCCATTGATAGATTACGCTTGTATTGCACAGAATCCTGTGTAATACAGCGGTCTATCAATAGGTTCTCTTTGCAGCCTGCCACACCTTTCTTGCCACCACGCTGCTCGTTTATCTGTCTGTAGACTGGCTCAACTGACCTCAATGTCCTGGCATACAAGATACGTGTAAATATCTTGTAACAGGAATTGAGGCAGGTGATCGGTCTATAATTCTTTGGGTCTGACAGATCTCCCTTTTTGGGAATTAGTACAGTACGCCCCTCGGCAAACCAGCCCGGAATCGGCTGCCCCTCGTTCAACCATGAGTTGAAAACTCGAGCCAGATGGCGGTGGGTGGAAGGAAATTTCTTCCACCACCAGTTGTTTATGCCATCCGGACCCGGGGCAGCGAAGTTCTTAGTGCCAACAAGTGCTTGTTGAACTTCCTCGGTACTGATCGCCGGGCACACTTCGTCTTGCTCTCCCAACAGTGTGTTGCAGAGCTCCCCGAAGCGTGCTATCGCTGGAGTGTCGCTGTCGAATGGACTCGTAGTCTCATATATTCCCTTCCAGAAGGCTTCGACAGTTTCAACAGACGGCGGATTTTCAACAACACGCGATGGCTCTTGGAACAGATGAGAGGGACTTGTTTGGAACAGATGGTTTTGTTCCATGGCCCGTGCTCGTCTGACCAAAGATTTTTTAATGGCCATGAGTGCTCGAATCCTATCTAGACAGTGCTGTTTGATGGTTTGCAGCACTGTCCGATTTAGAGTGTGGTGTTGTCGTCTTATACCGGCAACTATACGCCGAATTTTCGGCGTGAATGACTTAGCTGCCGTTATATACTCCACCACACTCTGGATTCGAGACGCGTGTTGTCTCGCCGATTTAATTTTTGCCTCGATTTTTTGTACGCGCCGCTTAGTCTTCTCGACCTTACCTAACACGCTTGCCAGGCGTTGCTGGGGAACGAGTTGTCTAGCGGCTGCGTACACGGCACTGTTGATCTGCCATATATCGGCATCTCCTGGAAGTTCATTATCGAGTAACGAATCCATTCTTGCCAGGTCTTGTGGCTTTGGGTTAACTCTGGTGTTAAGGCTAACCCTCGTCCTGAGAGTGTCGTCGGTGTACTCTAGGTGATGTTCTTGGTCAGCAGGAAGTCGCCGCGGTGGTGATGCGGCTGGCCCTTCTTCCTGCTGACGGGGTGCCCTTTGGTAGCCTGTTCGACGCAGGAAAGATACCTGATCTCTTATATGTTGTTGAGAGAAGGCGCGGAACTCCGGGTGCATATCGCACCACAACCGGTGTAACCGCGCCATGTACCCCCTGCGTCCTGGTTCGCTGCTCTCATAGCAGATAAGCAGGTCATCCCGAAGTCCCCTCGTCCACCTAAAGCGTCCGTGTACAATTGCAATGTTGTCATCATTAAGACCGTCCGGTATGGCCCCTCCCACGTGTCTCCGACCCCCATCCGACTGGGGTCTATTGTGAGGGGCCCGTTCTCTGTCGTCGTCGTTAACCAGAGATTTGAGTCCTCAGAGTGGTTAGCCCTGGGGACCCACGTCCGACATCTGCCAGGCAGAGTCACCTCTACCTGTTGCCCGGGGAGCACCGCGTGGAGGCTGTCGGTCCGAATTCGCCCCCCTTATTATTATTATTATTATTATTATTATTATTATTATTATTATTATTATTATTATTATTATTATTATTATTATTATTATCCAAAGGTCGCTCTGGGCAGCCGATTGGTTGGAGCTCTGGTCCAGACAGCGAGCACTGGTCATCAACTACTTTAGAAGATTATGTTAAGACACTTGACATAGTTCGCCTACATTTTTTGTAATTAGTATAAAAGTATTGTAATATAAATATTTTACATTTAATAAATTAAATTATTTATAACATGTGTGTTTTTATTTCCTAATACCTATCCTGACATGATGATCATGAGAGAGGTAGGTGAGATAGCTTGAACAGGTGTAACAGGTACGCGTACCTGTTACACCTGTTCGAGCTGTTCAAGCCGTCCATATACATATACATATACATGTATTATATATGATCAGCTCGAACAGGTGTAACAGGTACACGTACCTGTTACACCTGTTCGAGCTGTTCAAGCCACCCATATACATATACATATACGTGTATTATATATGGTCAGCTCGAACAGGTGTAACAGGTACGCGTACCTGTTACACCTGTTCGAGCTATTCAAGCCACCCATATACATATACATATACGTGCATTATATATGATCAGCTCGAACAGGTGTAACAGGTATGCGTACCTGTTACACCTGTTCGAGCTGATCAGACACTTAATAGATTTTTTTGTTTAAGTATGATTTCATGAGATGCTACCAGCTCATTGAAATAAAAAGAATAACATGTTTTATTAGTATAAAAAAATTATAATTAAATTGTATATATAATTAAAAAATAAAAAGAACACAACTCTCTGACTGTCTGGCAGGAGGGCAGATCATATGTACAATTAAAAAAGAATTTCACTGGTCTTGCTGGGTGACAGATCGGCTTTTCCAAATCTCCGATGTAATTATCAGTTCAGAATTGTGTATTGTTTGTGTGCTCTGTTAAGAAATCAAGTTTTTTGGTGCGAATTTTTCAAAGATATAACATAAAACTTATACCAAGATGTTCCTTAAAAAGCAAGTTATATTCTAACATTAAATAATCATTCCAGCAATAACTAATTATACACGAAAATTCTAAAGTTAATTGTTTAGTGAAAATCAGCTGTTTATTTTTATCCATATTGTACCAGTTTTTTGCATTTCAAAAAACTTATCACACTAAAGTACTGTTCTTGAAGGATCTTTCACCAGTGGTGTACACAGATACTTTTTAAAGGGCTCGAAATAATGTGCTCAATTTGTAAGAAACCGCCGGACAAGGACACCTTTGCTTGTGACCATTATCAGGAATCATATTGTCAGGACTGTAGTAATCTTTCTTCCACTGGAGCTAGAGTATTACAATTAAAAAATAACAGAATACTTAAATTTATATGCAAAAAATGTCAGTCTCCCCCAATTCATGAACTATTAAACTCAAAAATAAAACCAATGGAAACTACTACTTGACAAAATAAGAAATCTTTACAAGGAAATCCATTTTCAATATAACTTGAATAACCAGTCAGTTTTAATCAACAGACTGGTAAATGAGATCTCAGAAATGAAAGAATCAAAAGGAAAGGAAACTTATGCGAATATGACAAAAAAGAAAAATAGTGAAGTTCTGGTGGTTAAACCAAAAGAAAAACAACATAGTATTACAACAAAGAGCGACTTAAAAAGAAATATTGACCCTAAAAGCATGGCTATCGAAGTGGAAAATATAAAAGAGGGAAGAGAAGGAGCAGTCATTATCAACTGTAATAATATTAACTCAAAAGAGAAAATAAGAGAAACAGTAGAACAAGAACTTGGCACCAAATATAGTGTACCTGATGGGAAACAAAAAAACCCTAAAATAATAATAAGAGGAGTAGAAAAAGAGTTCACTGAGGGAAGTGATGAGATAATTATAGAATCCCTGTGAGAACAAAATGAATTGGATGTGACTAACGACTCTTGCCGTTCACGCAAAATACAAACAAAAGGAGAAAATCAACAAGGGAAATATAATCCTTACTGTCGACGTAAACTTAAAAAATAAAATTTGCCAATTGGAAAAGCTGAATTTTTTACGGTAGTAAGATGCTTCAAATGCACAAGATATGGTGGCTAAATGTGAAAATGATATAACCTGTTTCAACTGTGCGGGCCTCCATAAAGCAACTGAATGTACCTCAAATTTGTTAAAGTGCGTCAACTGTACAGAAACAAATAACAAATTTAGAAAGTCTCTGCATACAAATCATCCAGTAACTGATTCAAGCTGCCCTTGTTATCAGAGGATTATAAATTTAGAAGAAAGGAAGACAAAACAAGCATAGCAAATACAGAGGAAGGGAAATACAAAAAAGGATACAGAAAACCGTAATACATGCTTAAGCCTTTTCCATTTAAATGTTCAAGGAATATCTAATAGCATCAATAATATTAATGTAGCTGTAAATGAACTAAATGTCCATTTTGTCGCGCTTAGTGAACATTGGCAAAATTGTTGTAGTATAAGTGCATTTCAATTAGAAAACTATAAATTGATTTCATCTCACTGCAGATCTGCAAAAAGTGCTCATGGAGGTGTTGTACTATATGCTTTGAAGCCATTATCTATAACGACTCGTAATGATATAGACTCTTTAAGTGAAGATTATCTATTTGAATGTACTGCTGTTGAAGTCAAGATCAGTGGAAGAGTATATGTAATTTGTGTCGTATATAGACCTCCTTCGGCAAGTGTTAATCTTTTTATTGACAAACTGGATTGTTTACTAGAGTTAGCTACTGAAAATGATAAACTAACAATTGTATCGGATTTTAATATTGACATGTCATTGAATGGGGATGCAAATCATAAACGTCGCATTAAAGATCTACTAAACTCATATAATATGAAAATAACGGTAAATGTTCCAACTAGGGTAACCAAAACAACTTCCACTTGTATTGATAATATTTTTGTCTCTAATATTGTAACTTGTGATACGGAGGTGTTGGACGTAAATATATCTGACCATTTGGCTCAGGTACTACGCAAACTCAATGCCAATCAAGCATGACTTTGACTGCCCGTTTGATGTGCTGATTGAAAGCCGTCAGGCGGGCAGGGTCGCAGCATTGCGGTTGGAGAAAGAGTCACACATCTGGTACACAGATGGATCAAAGATGGATGAAGGGGTTGGTGTGGGCATAGCAGGGCCTAAATGCAGGCTATCTAAAGCCCTTGTTAACACCCCAACCATATTCCAAGCAGAAATTTATGCTATAGATCTATGTGCCCAGGAATGCCTAAATAGAGGCACTCAAAGGGCAAAGATCTATATACTTTCAGATAGTCAGGCTCTCAGGTCATATACCTTCAAGTCAAAAATTGCCTGGGAATGCAGACAATCCCTGAAGCAACTGGCAAAAAACAACAAGATTACCTTGATGTGGGTGCCAGGGCATGAGGGGATAGAAGGCAACGAATTGGCTGATAGCCCCGCAAGAAAAGGGGCTGAAGCCCCGTTTTTTGGACTCGAACCGTTCTGTGGCCTATCCAAGGGACACATAACGGAGGAGGTCCTAAAATGGGAAAAGGAACAAAAAGAGTCCTGCTGGAGGAACACTCCAGGCCAAAGACAAGCAAAAAGGTTTATAACCTATTCAACAAAGAATGCCACAAGGCTTCTCGAACTGGAAAAGTCCGATCTAAGGCTGATCACAGGCCTTCTAACTGGCCATTGCCCCTTGAGATATCATCTCAAGAACATGGGCATGCCAGAAGATGACAAATGCAGATACTGTGAAGCTGCAACTGAAACTGCGGAACATATACTTTGTGAATGCAGGGTGCTAATTCGCATTAGGCTAAAGTATCTAGAACAGGCGGAATTAACGCCTGAAGACATAGGGAAATTAGCTCCCAGGAAAATCGCAAGCTTTGCAAAAAGTCTTGGAATCCTGGGCAACAACTAGATGCAGGGTAATTCACAAAAGACCTTTTAGGTCGAGGTGAAGAAAGGCCAACCCAGGACCAAGCGATCCCTTAAACAATCTACAATCTGCAGGTACTACGCATTCAGGGAGATGTAATAAATAACAGAGAAAAGTATGAGTATAGGCGAATCTTTAGTACAGAAAATTACCAGCTCTTCTATGATCTACTAATGCAAGAAACATGGCTATCAGTTTATGAAGCAATAACTGTCGATGACATGTACAATACTTTCATTAGAATTATATTAAATTATTTCAACCTTATCCTTTCCTCTAAAATCTGTTAAGGTACTATAGAATAGCAAAAAGTCAAAATGGATTTCTGAAAATGTTTATAATGCAAAGGAAACATTAAACTTGCTACACGAGTTATATCTGCAAGATATAGCCACAAAGAATACTTATGTCACTTATAAAAACTATTATACTAATTTGCTTATACACGAAAAATCAAATTTTTATGAAACACAAATAAACAATTCGTGTAACAAGTCTAAAACTATATGGGGCATTATAAATACTGAAAATGGAAAAAATAACATGGACAGCCAGTCATTTAATGAAATTATTCATAATGGCGTTGGTATTCATTGTCCACAACTTGCAAGTGAACTATTCAATAACACTTTTGTTAACATGGCCGGGAATCTTGTTAGAGCAATTCCTACAAACACTGTGTTAGAGCATATTAATCGTAATCCGAAGTCAATTTATTTATTTGAAGTAATACAGGGTGACTTTAGAAATTATTAATGGTTTAAAAAATAAACATAAACAGTGGTGACGATAATATAAGTAATATTATGTTAAAAAAAGATTAGTTTTTTTTATACTCGAACCTCTAACCTACATAGCAAATGAATCCTTAGGGCAAGGTATCTTTCCTGCAGCATTAAAGATGGCTGTCGTCAAACCTATATATAAGAAAGGTGATCACCATTTAGTGCTATCTTTTTTTAATAAGTTTCTTGAAATTGTCATGTGTTGCAGACTAACACCTTTCCTAGAAGTGAACCACATCATTATGCCCAATCAGCACGGATATCAAAAAAATAAATCCACAACGACTTGACTTGACTTTGTAGGAAGAATACTAAATTGTCTAGACGATGGCCACATTGCACTCGGGATATCTGTCGAAAGCTTTCGACTGTGTTAATCATAAAATATTTCTAAATAAGCTGGAACAAGTAGGGATACGAGGTGCGGCACACAACTGGTTCAATTCCTACCTGAATGAGAGATATCAGAAAGTTTTTAGATCAGATTCATCAGAATATTATTCAAGTAATTGTAAAATATCATTATGTGTACCGCAGGGCAGTATGCTTGGTCCAATTCTTTTCTTATTGTACATAAATGATTTACAAAAATATCTAGATGATGATTCACTTTTTATAACTACTTATGCCGATGATACCAACATTTTAATTTTTGAAAAAAATTATAACATTCAGACTAAAGCAACTAATGTGATGCAAAATATTTCCGAATGGTTTCATCAAAATTCATTAATTTTAAATAATGAGAAAACAAAATGTCTCCTGTTTAAACATAGTAGGAATAAAACTGGATATTCTAGCAAAATATTAATAATGTAAATATTAATTTTTCTGAAAGTACAAAATTTTTAGGTGTCACTATTGATGTACATATGAATTGGAAGGATCATGTACGAATGCTCTGCAGTAGACTTAGCACAATCTGCTATTCACTGAAAGAATTGAAAAAAGCAGTAAACCACAATACTCTTCTTACTGCATATTATGGACAATTTTATAGTGCAATGTCATAATATGGTATCATTTTTTGGGGTGGATCACACATTCAAGAGGTATTCATAATTCAAAAGAGAACGTTGAGAGTCCTAGCCAATTTAAAGGTTGGTGAGTCATGTCGTGGACATTTTAAAACACTAAAACTGCTGACTGCTGCAGCTCTCTTTATTTATGAATGCCTCTAGTTAGTCTTCAGACATATGAATAAATTTACAGAGAGTGTTCGAGATCATGAATATGAAACAAGGCAAAGAAATGCTCTTTCTTACCCGATGCATAACACCACAATTTTAGAAAAAGGCTGTTATTACAAATGCTTACACTTTTATAACATGCTGCCTATTAAGATAAAGGTAATAACTTCCATAAATATTTTCAAGACAAGAATTAAATGAATTTTAATAAATGTAGAACCTTACACTTTAGAGGATGTGAATAAGGTGGCTTTCAGGCGATATGATAATTGTTGATAATATAGAATAGTATTGCCTTGACACAATACCACACATGGTGTTAGCACCATAGTATTAGTTTACTTATATAATTTACCATCTATATGTATTTATGATTATGATGATGATCAAGTTGCATTGTATCAGTAATAAAATAAATACTTTCATTCAGATAATTCTTTCAGTTTTCACATCTATTTAATATAAGAAATCAGTCATAACAACAGGTTAAGGGCCCCGAAACGTTGCAGTAATATAACTTGGTAGTGTTTAGAGGTTAGCCAGCCACGTGCAAAGTGCAAAAAGACCGAAATGGACAACGAGCTATCAAGAATTACTAAATTGAAAGATGTCGAAAACTGGAATATTTGGAAGTTTCAAGTTGAAACGTTGATGTCCGCAAATGATAATTTCACTGTCGTCACTGGTGAGTGTGAAAGACCAGAAGATTTGTCTAAAGATGCAGATGTGGCAGCAATAGCCGCGCATCAAAGATTGGTTGAGGTTTGGAGAAAACGTGATGGAGCTGTGCGGAGAATAATTGTAACTACGGTTTGTGAAGCAACTCTAATACACATAATGCAGTGCAAAACAGCTAAGGAAATGTGGAACAAGTTGCATGAAATTTATGAAAATAAGAGTGAAATGTCAAAACACATGCTACAGCAACAATGGTTTACAGTTGGAAAGGAGTCCGCAGACAATATGGTAACATACATTGCAAAAATAAAAGACCTAGCATACAGATTGAATGTCGTAGGTGATAATATTGCAGATAGCATGATTATGACTAAAATACTAATGACACTTCCACCGGAATACAAGTATTTTGTCACAGCATGGGATTCAGCTTGTCAAGATCAAAGAACTCTCATTAACCTTACGTCCAGGCTAATCACTGAAGAAACTCGGTTAAATGTACAGGAAGGTAATAGTGCTCTCGCAGCTGGAGTAACTTTCAAGTCCAAAAAATATAATGTAACTAAGAGTGGAAAAAAGCTGGGTAAATGCTTCAACTGTGGAAAAAGCGGGCACTGGAAAAATGATTGCTGGAGCAAGGTCAAGAAGGAAAAGAATAAAGGGGATGAAGAAGAAAGAAGTAAGAATGGAACTGGAAAAAATAGTGAGCCTAAAGTTTTGATTCTTAATCTAGATTTTACAACAGCCGCGGAATGTCATTTACAGAGAGATGAATGGTATCTCGACTCTGGAGCTAGTCAGCACATGTCGGCTAGAAGAGAGTGGTTTGTAAACTATACTGACCTACAGAACAAGATCCAAATCAAAATTGGTGATGGAAAGATCATATTGGCACATGGGAAAGGAGATATATACCTTCAAGCTTACAATGGGACATACTGGGATGCTTGTGTTCTAAAGAATGTATTGTATGTGCCGATGATAAAGTTTAACCTTTATTCTGTTCCAGCTGCAGTTGATAAAAATCTAAAAATAATATCTGAGCAGAATGAATGTAGTATCCTGAGGGATGGTAATCTAGTTGCAGAGGGAGAGCGTACCGGGAATCTATATCAAATGAGGTTCAAAGTCACAATGTCTGAAAAAGTGTGCGATGAAAATGCATATGTACATGAGTACAAGAAAAGTAGTTTGCAGCTTTGGAACGCGAGATTGGCCCACTTGCATGAGAAACGTGGAGAAGATAATTCACCGGTGCGTATAATCTGCGAAGATGAGATAGCTAACGAAGAAGAAAATTCTGAAAGACTAGAAAATATACTAAACGAGGTATTGGATGGACAGGAGGAGCCACCAAATCAGCAACAAATTGAACATGAAGATGACGAACAATGTCGTGAGGCAAATATCGAGCAAGAGGCACAAAGATATGAATTGCGAGATCGGCGAAGTATTCAAATTTCAGAGCGCTTTGCTGATTACGTTCACATTGATGAACTTTTCCTAGCTGAATGCCAAGAACCGAGGACATTCACTGAAGCTATCCAGAGTGAACAAGCACCACTTTGGAAGAAAGCTATGGATAGTGAAATGGACTCGTTGATGAAAAATGGAACTTGGAAGTTGATTGAACAACCGAAAGGATTTCAAGCTTTACAAAATAAATGGGTGTTTAAGATCAAGCAATCCTCAGATGGCTCAGTAGGTAGGTACAAGGCCAGATTAGTGGTAAAAGGCTTCACACAACAGTCGGGAGTGGATTATCATGAGACTTTTAGTCCAGTGGTGAAGCTCACCTCCATAAGGACAATCCTGACAATAGCAATTGCTGCAGGGATGAAGTTAGTTCAATTCGACGTGAAGACGGCTTATTTGAATGGCGATCTCAAGGAAGATATTTACATGGAGCAACTTAAAGGATACGAAGACGGTTCACGCAAAGTTTGCAAGTTGTTCAAAAGTTTGTATGGTCTTAAACAGTCAGGAAGATGTTGGAACGAAAAGTTCAACAAATGTTTGAACAAGTTTAACTTACAAGCTACTGATGCAGATTCATGTGTTTTTATTAGCAAAAAAGACAAAGAAAAACTGATCCTCGCAATCTATGTCGATGATGGGCTGATAGCTTCAAGAAACGAGAAGAAAATTAAAGAGTTACTGGCACATCTGTCAGAGGAGTTGGAAATCAAAGTTGATTCTCTAGATATGTTCGTGGGAATGGAATTTAAATACATCTCGGATGGCTCAGTACTGGTGAATCAAGAACAGTTTGCCAAAAGAGTGATAGAGCGATTCAAGATGAAGGATGCTCATCCAGTGGCTATACCAGTCGATCAGCATCATGATCTCAATATCCAAGATCCTGACAGACAGTACAAATATGTCAATGTGCCATATAAAGAGGCAGTTGGGAGTCTTCTCTATCTAGCGATGGTGTCTAGACCAGACATCGCCTACGCAGTTAACGCAGTAAGTCAACATGCAGAGTCTCCAACAAAAGAACACTGGAATGCTGTTAAAAGAATTTTGAAATATGTCAAGGGTACAATGGATTATGGTATTTTGTTTAAACCAAATCAAAACCTTTCTCTAAAAGTTTACAGTGATGCTGATTTTGCGGGAGACAAGGTAAATAGGAAGTCAACAAGTGGTGTAGTAGTTTTTCTTGGAGAGACACCTATTTCTTGGAGTGCTCATAAACAAAAGTCAGTTTCTTTGTCAACGACAGAGTCAGAATATGTAGCAGCCAGTGAAGCAGCCAAAGAGTTAATTTGGATCGATAGATTATTGAAGGATTTGATAGGGATTAGTTCTCAAAAGCCTATCATATTTATTGATAAGCAAAGTGCAATTAAATTGATCAAGAATCCGGAGTTGCACCAAAGAACAAAACATATTGACGTTAAGTTTCATTTCGTTCGAGAGCTGTATGAAGATAAGTTCTTTAATTTGGAATATGTACACTGAGAAACAGATAGCGGATATTTGTACAAAACCACTTGCTAAATTTCATTTTGAAGCTTTGAGAAATCAATTGAGCATGACTGGGAGTGGTGTGTACCAAGAATAATCTCTCTTTGAACTAAAATCAGTATAACCAAACCAAATGTATATAATTCTTTTTATGTTTTTACTAGTTTTTAGACATGTACTAAACAAAATTGTAAAATTGTTGTCTCTGGTACGCAATAAATTCTATTCTATTATTCTATTCTATTATTCTATTCTATTTTAATGGAGTCTGTAACAATTTAAAAAAATATCTATAAGTATTGAGTTATACGAAACAGAAAATATTTAAATACCTTTTATAATGTCAGCTAAAAGTATCAGCCGGGGCATCTCCTGCGGCAGCGTTACGGGGGTCGGGGGATGTGATAGCCCCAGGTACCTCCAGCCCTCCGGCGGGACCTCACACATTGAACATTCACAGATATTGCCTGCTAGCAGCTCTTTAAGACCTGTTTGGTGATATATCTTTTCAGCGTCTAACCGATCACCTATCTGTCTCAGGGAAAGAGCTCCCGCACTTCTCCCCTCCCACTCGTCATTCATACACACACACATGCATACAGAAATAAAAGTATGGTTAGCATATGTATTTGTTTATTCAAAAACCTTATAGCAGGAGAGCCAGCGACGTATTTACTTATGTTATTTTAGTACTCATAAGAATGAGTAGGCATACCCTTCTTAACACATTAAACACGAAATGGAAGGTCTGGCACCCCAGAACGGCCGGGTTTATTAAACAATTCAAATTCAAAATTTTTTCCATTTTCAACCTAAAAATTATTAAGTGATGCAGGCTGTCAAATTTAAACCCTTTCTTAGTTCACACGAGCCATTCATGCGTAAAATTTTTAAAAATACACGTACATAGTAATTCGTGAAAAAATAAGTTTAAAAACTACACAAGAACAATGCAATTATAACAATACGTAATTATCACATTCTTAACAATAACGAATAACTGAAATTAAACAATTCTCAAGTCGAACACCAAATGCAAATACGCTCTTACGCAAGTTGCATACAACTGAAGTCGAGATAGTCTTTTTTTAAAATGGGTACGTTCGTACGTTGAATACTTCGACATCGTCTAGTCCCTTGAGCCTAACCAGAAAAAGGCAAAAAAACCCAAAAGTTCTGCGACCGGACTGGACCGCAAGACATTAACCCCCTCGTTTTCGAGGGCGGGGAACACGATGGTGACAATATTTTCGACTAACCGTCGAACCACTACCCCAAAATCGAAAAAACCACCCCTTGTGCCGATTTTTCGGCGCTAGGCTTGCAAGGGCTTGTCATATCGAATTTTTCTTGGTCAATTTGAATAAAATAAGTAAATATTGACCACAGGTGACCTAACTCACCCTCAGGGGTTAAAACTACCCCTACTCCCAATACCAAAATGCCACGAAAATAACGAAAATCAGCTGAAAACCGGTATACCCATTTTTGAGGGCGAGGAATACGATAGTGATTATGTTTCACGACCTACCCTTCACCCACTACCCCTAAACCTGAAAACTACCCCCCTTTTCCGATTTTCCAGTGCTAAGCTTGCGAGGGCTTGTTGGATCGAGTTTTTTTTGTAAATTCGAATAAAATAGGTAAATATTGACCACAGGTGACCTAACCCAGTTCCAGGGGTTGAAACTACCCCTACCCCCAATAACGAAGTGCCACGGAAACAACGAAAATTAGCTTAAAAGCGGTATACCCCCTTTTCGAGGGCGAGGAATACGATGGTGATAATATTTCCCGACCTACTCTTCACCCACTACCCCTAAACCTGAAAACTACCACCTTTTTCGATGTTCCGGTGCTAGGCTTGCAAGGGCTTATCGGATCGGATTATTTTATCAATTTTAATAAAATAGGTAAATATTGAACACAGTGGGTTAGGTCACCTGTGGTCAATATTTGAAACTACCCCCACCTCCAATAAATGAATGCCACTAACACAACGAAAATCAGCTTGAAAGCGGTATACTCCCATTTTCGAGGGCGAAGAACACGATGGTGACAATATTTCCCGACATATCCTTCACCTATTTTTTTTGCACACGATAACTCTGGAACCGTTTAAGATATTGAGTAGAAATAAGAAAAGCTAACGTCTCCAAAAATTGTACCCCCTTACCACCCCCACTCCATTGTTAAAGGGGGTGAAAAAAATAAATTGTGATTTAGTGTGTGTACAAGAACCAAAGGCCTCAACAATTTTTTTTTTTACTTCTAACCCACCCTACCACCCTCTACCCCAATCCCCACTACCGAGGTGACATATCGTTTTGTAGGTTGTTGGGGTCGACGATGTCAAATATTAGATTACTAAAGTTCCCTAAACAATTATTTCCACATAGTGGAGTGCAAATATGGTACCAAAATTTTTTTCGTTGTAAGAAACTTGGATAGAAAATCTGGATGTGGAAGTAGCGATTCCTTGGGCAGCGGTTTTTAATAAAATATAAGAGCATGTTATCGTTGTTGTCGTGGTATTTCGTTATTGGGGGTGGGGGTAGTTTCAACCCCCAGGGGTGGATTAGATCAACTGTAGTCAATCTTTACTTATTTTATTCGAATTGATAAAAAAATAGCGATCCGACAAGCCCTTGCAAGCCTAGCACCAGAAAATCGGATTCAGGTTTGGGGGTAGTGAGTGAATGATATGTCGGGAAATATTGTCACCATCATATTCTCCGCTCTCGAAAAGGGAAGTATACCGCTTTACAGCTGATTTCCGTTGTTTTCGTGGCATTTCGTTGTTGGAGGTGGGAGTAGTTTCAACCACCGGAGTGGGTTTTAGGTCACCTGTGGTCAATATTTACCTATTTTATTCAAATTGACCAAAAAAAAAACTCTGATATGACAAGCCCTCGCAAGCCTAGCACCGGAAAATCGGAAAAGGTTTAGGGGTAGTGGGTGAAGGGTAGGTCATGATGAAACATTATCAACATCGTATTCCTCACCGTCAAAAACGGATATACCGGTTTTCAGTTGATTTTCGTTATTTTCGTGGCATTTTGGTATTGGGGGTAGTTTCAACCCCTGGGGGTGAGTTAGGTCACCTGTGGTCAATATTTACTTAATTTATTCAAATTGACCAAGAAAAACCCGATCCGACAAGCCCTTGCAAGCCTAGCGTCGAAAAATCGGAAAAAGGTTTTTTCGATTTAGGTGTAGTGATTGGACGGTAGGTCGGAAAATATTGTTACCATCGTGTTCCCCGTTCTCGAAAACGGGGGGTTAATGTCTTGCGGTCCGGTCGCAGAACTTATGGGGTAAAAACTTTATCTCAAGGGACTAGTCTAGAGTATGTTGAATACTCTAACACTATAGATTGTCAGACAAATAATTAAAACTATAAGTTGTGATGTCAAAGTTAGTAAAATATTAAACCTAAAAATTGGAAATTGCAATTGTTGAAATTGCCTCAGA
Organism: Rutpela maculata; assembly: GCA_936432065.2. NCBI lineage: Eukaryota > Metazoa > Arthropoda > Insecta > Coleoptera > Cerambycidae > Rutpela > Rutpela maculata. The sequence goes on from OW386285.2 coordinate 195,733,955, forward strand.
GAATTTTAAAAAACCTACAAAAAAAACGCAAGTAATTATGAAAATAGTATAAAAATATTCTACGACTGTTGACACTCCATATTGGTAATGTTCTATTACATATCTGTAATATTTTAATAGTCTTTTATAAAAATTTGGGAAAAATTTAAGGTCTCGACCGGTTTCAACCAGACCGGGGAAAAGGTCTTTGAAACGAAAAGGTTTAAATTTGACAGCCTGCGTCACTTAATAATTTTTAGGTTGGAAATGGAGAAAATTTTGAAAATGAATTGTTTAATAAACCCGGCCGTTCTGGGGTGCCAGCCCTTGCATTTCGTGTTTAGTGTGTTAAGAAGGGTATGCCTACTCATTCTTATGAGTACTAAAATAACATAAGTAAATACGTCACTGGCTCTTTTTTTTTTTTTTTTTTTTTTGGCGAGGGGGGAAACCCACACGGGCTGCCTATCCCAACTAGGAATAGGTCTGAGTGTCAGACTCAAACTGACTAAAACCCCTCCTCTAGGGCTCGTCTGTATGAAATACTCCGAATGCACTGCAGCCTCCTGGGCTTATTGTGCTTACCCTGTTTTTATTTTTTATTTTTTTTTTTTTTTTTTAGTTTACACTCGTCCATTTTAAAATTCCTGTGTCACTGACAAGGTGATACAGGTCTGAAAATGGACGGGTCTTGATGGTTTCCGGGTCTGTTTGTGTTTGCCCGTAAATGTTATACCTTCTGCGGGCCAATGCCTCGCAGTCATGTATAATATGTTCTACAGTTTCTGGTACCTTGCCGCACAGTCTGCAGCTAAGGTCGCCAGCAAACTTTCCAATTAAGTGCAGGTACTTCTTGACGGGGAAGTGTCCCGTCAGAAGACCAGTTATGGTTCTCAGCTGGATCCTGTTCCTTGTGAGCAGTTCTCCAGTTTGTTTTGAACATGGTCAATTGATAAGTGTTTTCCCATGTCGATTTCCTGGAATATTTCTCCAGTGGTGGTTGTGTTTACTCCTGACCCAGTCTTTGATTACCCTTCTGGCTGAGCCTTTTGTGATACCCAGCGCAGGTTCTGGGCCATGGAATATATTCGCTGCTCCTTGTCTAGCAAGTTCGTCAGCTTTCTCGTTGCCCTCAATGCTGGTATGTCCCGGCACCCAGAGTAGTCTTACTCTGTTCCGCTCACCCAGAATTTTGAGCTCTTCGTGGCAGTCCCAAACTAGTCTGGAAGACACTCTGTTAGAGGCTAGTGCCCCAAGTGCCGCCTGACTGTCTGTTGCGATTGAGATCTGCTGGTTCACGTATCGTCGTTTAACATTCTCGCGTACACACTCGAGTATAGCCAGAATTTCCGTCTAGAACACAGTGGAGTGCTGTCCAAGAGAGAGACTTATACTCTCTCTCGGCCGCACACCATGTATTCCTGCTCCCGCTCCTGATTCCATCCTGGCTCTTAGTCTATTATCTTTATTTACAGTATACCATTGATATATCGAGTAGACATTCTGCCTAGAGCAGCGTAAATGATTATTAATATGTTTATGACAATGATATTCTAAATTATTTAACATTAAACTATTCATATTATTACAATTATATAAGTCTATAATATTATTATTGTTAGATAGAGACTGCTGAAGCCATCGCTTCTTTTCCAGTCCTTTGACAAAAACTTTTGCCTCTCTCTCTTAAGTATGTGGCTCTCGATGAAGTCCTGCAGGTCACCGTACCGGAGATTATCAGAGGGCGTAGACCATTGGAGACCACGCACATGATCAGTTATCCAATTAATTTGCTTCTGAATATTGTGTGTAAGAAGCCCTTAACTAACGGACGGTTTAATTATCCGAGGTACACACGAGGCATCGGTAATATTTAAAATTGAAATTTCTTTACATGTAAAAGCTAACTCCTTTTTATATTGGAAACCCTGGACGTCTATTATATACATACTAGCTGACCCAGCAAACGATGTTTTGCCATATACATTATAAATTTTTGTCCAAAAAATAAAAATTAAAAAACACATTTAACAAGGACCTCTATAATAATAATAATAATGATAATATCGCTTTATTCTGTAAAATGAATATTACAGGAAACGTCAATGACAAAGTATATAAATAATTATAATAAAATAAATAACAACACTATTGTGTTTTGTCGCGAGAGATAAATATAAAAAAATATATATAAATATATACATAGATACACATATTATACATACACATATATATTACAAACATTATTAAAGTATGTAGACAAACAAACAATAAATCACACATGTAATCAGTACAAACTTCTATTATCACTGCTCCAGAAATTCAGTCAAAGAGTAGAACACTTCGGTGGTCAATAATTATTTTACCCAATTGGAGAACACATTCAAATTTTTGTTTCTTATTTCAAGCGGGATTTTGTTGTATAATTTTGGTCCCCAATAGTCCACTCCCTGCTGCGTTATAGCTAATCGATGGTGCGGAATTTGTAGCTGTTCTCTGTTTCTTGTATTATAGTGATGGTTTTCAAAATGATGTATAAATTTCTCTTTATGTGAGTGCACATATTTAAGGTAACCAAATATGTATAATCCAGGAATGGTAAGTATGCTATGTTCTTTGAAGGCATTTCTGCACCCTCCAATATGCTGATGATACCGCGCTGGTATCTCATAACAGCTCGATTACCTGTACGGTAACTAAATTGCAACAACTTATGGACAGAACAACAACCTGGTTTAATGTATGGAGATTAAAAGCAAATCCAATTAAGTCACAGTTCAATCACACCAAAACTGACAATTCACCAACAATTTCAATAACATTAAAAAATAAACCTGTTGCCAATTACTTGGGTATACACTTAAACCACAAGCTTAATTTTAACCACCACACAAAAGAAAAAATGCATAACCAGAGGAAAACATTTCAGAAACTTGACATACAAAGATAAGGGAATAAACAAGAAAACAGCGGCACACATATAAATCCATATGCAGACCAATTCTTGAATATGCACACCCATTATATATAAATTGCAGAAAACCAGCAATAAATAACCTTAAAGTAGCAGAAACATCCACCATACGCTCAATAACTAAAATCCGTCATCCGAGAAATGCCCTACATAACCCTCCAAATAATCTTCTCTACGAAGCAACAAATACCCAACCCACAGCCCAACATCTTGTGCAACTCACCACTAAATTTGCAAAAAACGAACACACTCTGACTACGATGCAACCATTTTGTAAGACACGGGAACAACAATGCTCGAAGCATTTTGGAACTCCTTAAAGAACTTAATGAAGAATAATTGCAAAGAAGAGTTTCCCTTATCACCTAGGGGTATAAAAAATAGCCTACGACCTATTCTCAGACCTACCAAATATACACCAAAAATTTCATAAAAATCGGTCAAGCCATTTCGGAGGAGTTCGATAACAAACACTGTGACATGAGATTTTGATATATTAGATTAGTATGGTCGAACTATACTGGTTAAAGGATTGTAATAAATCAATCTATCATGAATTATAAGACAATAGGCAGCGGTGTCTTTCGGAATATTTTTATTAGTGCTAAATTCCAGCCGGATGTCCACTGCACTCGACTTTACAACCTCATTCTGACACGAACAGTCGATAACTACAAGAGGAACTTTAGTTTTAAATTTATATTTAGAAAGCGGAGGTTCATTTTCTTTTTCATAATAACATTTCTGAAATTGACATATATATATATATATATATATATACATATATATATATACATATATATATATATATATATATATATATATATATATATATATATATTTATATAAGGTATTAGTAGGCATCCCACAATATAAAATTTTAGGTTCAATTGGCATCCACGAGTCAGATGGCATCTGGTATTCGGATGCCATCTGACCTGCTAGAGATATTAACGCAGGGGCATCGTAGATGTCGTATTATGCCATTAAAACTTATTTTAAGTTGGAGGTCATTTTAACACCCTAGTGAATATTTTAGTTCAGCGGTTTGTTACTAGCTGCCGTGCCTGTCGCTCGAAAAATATTCATTTTGAATACCTGCTGACCACAGAAGCGGTTTAGATGGCATCTAGTCAGCTGGCAACACCGTGGAAGTAGGTTATTATATACCACATGTTGATCAGATGTTTTAGTTTGCTCGAATATATTACTACTAGGAAAAGTAAACTTAGTGGAGACAATTCGTGTAACTGTTAAAATGAGGACGGAATTTGTACCTCTTGATTGTAAACAACTTTTGTTAAGGATGGTTCAGCAAGGCTATAAGTAAAATAGTGTTCTATAGTTTAATTAAACTACAGAAGTAAGAGAAAAGTTATTAGCAAAAATATTTTAGATACGTGATAAACTACAAAATTATGTTAATGTAAAAGAATCTTATTTAGTCTAATTCACAAGTTCAAACACATGTTAATTCTTGATAAAGCTTGTAAAAATATAAGTGAGGGCCCATTGGATTTGGAATGACGTCTAGAAAAATGTGCAAAAGTTATAAACAAATTGAGATTGAACAAAATGACGAGTTTCGTTTTTTGCAAATAACTCGAAAACTATTAATAATTGAGAAATTAAAAAAAAGAGGTTCTTAAAGAGGAAGAAATTTCCAATAAAAAAGTCTGGACTTCTGGAACTCTATCTCTACTATTAATAACTTTAATTTAATGTTGAAAATGGGGCTTCGCACGGCGAACGCTAAACCGTTACGATACTCTGAAACCGATCGTAAGAAGCAAAACAATTTTTTTATATTGTCAAGTATTAATATATATTTTTTTTTAAATTGCGTTATTATTTAGACACTTAAAGGAACAATATCCCGTTGGAAAAAATTTTTTTACCGATTTTTCATAAAATGAGCTCGTTGTTAATTAACAATTTTTTTTTTGAGTGTACGTTTATGTTTCAAGTAGGAAAATTGCTAAACAAAAGCCACTAAAATTATTTCGCTTCGTGAGGACCTTATGTCAACTATATTTTATGAGATTATGACATTGCGATGTTTTTAGTTGTTACAGTCTATTAGTTATTAATTATTTAAGCTAACAAGAAACTAAGAAATTAAATGGAGGTTGAAAATTTTTTTTTATTAATTTTAAAATTATTATTATTACTGTTTTTATATTCAAAAATACTATAAAATTATATAAACTTTAAATTTTTAGTGCTATTTGTTTAAACAAATTTTATAAAGAAATAGATAAATTACGTATTTTTGAAAAAAAAAAAATTTTCTTAAAACATTTTTTTAATTGTTTATAATTATTTTCCCCCGTTTTTCTTCATTTGAACAAATTATTAAGAAAAAAAATATTCTTAAAATTTTTTATTTGCAATTCTCTACAAGGTGGAATTTTTGTTATTAATTAATTTGTTTATTTAATAAACAATTTCTAATTAACAATCGCCGAATGTGTTTATATTTTTTTAGATAGAAAAAAATAACCAGAACAACCGTATACATAAATATGTCAAAAAACATTTTTAATATTTAAAATTTAAAATTCTATAAGAAATATTAACATTTTTTTTTGTGTTTATGTATACCGTTGTTTTTTTTTAAATTCTTTTTTCTATCTAAAAAAATATAAACACATTCGGATGTTGTTAATAACAAATTATTTATTAAATAAACAAATAAATTAATAACAAAAAAAAAATTCCACCTTGTAGAGAATTGCAAATAATAGGTTTTAAGACTAAAATTTTTACTTAATAACTTGTTTAAATAATGAAGAAAGGAAAAAAATGATTATAAACAATTAAAAAATGTTTTTAAGAAAATTTTTTTTTAATTCATAATATTTTATAACAAATAAAATGGCAAAAAATGTTTTTCAAAAATAAGTAATTTATCTATTTGTTTATAAAATCTGTTTAAACAACTAACATTAAAAATTTAAAGTTTATGTAATCTTATGTTATTTTTGAATATAAAACCAGTAATAATAATTAAAATTAATAAAAAAAATGTCAACCTTTTTTTTTTAATTTTTTAGTTTTTTGTTATCTTAAATAATTAATAACTAATAGACTATAACAATTAAAAATATCGCAATGTCATAATCTCGTACAGTATAGTTGATATAAGGTCTAAAGGAAACGTAATAATTTTAGTGGCTTTTGCTCAACAATTATATAAATATAAACGTAAGCTCTAAAAAAAATTGTTAATTAACAATAGGCTCATTTTATGAAAAATCTGGATTTTTTTTCTTTAAATGTCTGAATAATACCATAATTTTTTAAAATTTTTAAATTAATATTTAGTACATAAAAAAATATTTTTACTTATTACGGCCGGTTTCGTAACGGCTTAGCATTTGCCGCACGAAGCCTTATTTTCAACATTAAATTAAAATTATTAATAATAGAGATAGAATACCGGGAGTTCTGACTTTTCTATTGGAAATTTCTTCCTCTTCAAGAATCTTTTTTTTAAATTTCTTAAATACTAATGGTTTTCGAGTTATTTTCAAAAAACGAAGCTCGTTATTTCTTCAATCTTAATTTGTTTATAACTTTTGCAATTGTTTATATGCGGGTTTGAAAGTACATTTTTCTAGACGTCATTCCGAATCCAATGTGCCCTCACTCACATTTTTACAAGCTTTATCAAGAATTAACACGTCTTTGAACTTGTAAACTAGTGTATGTTGGAGATTATTTTAATTCGTTTTGTTTAAATTTTTGGATTTCTTATTGCATTCTATTTAAGAAAAGTATAGTAGGTGATCCAAGAACAACCTCTTGTAGAGAAATGCATGGTTGAAAGAGTTGTAGAGTTACTAAGACACCGTTAAAGATAAAGCTGTCGAATTGAAACTAACAAGATGGAAAAAATTATACGACAAAGTTTGATAGCTTAAATTATATTTTTTACTAGCTAATTAAAACCTTTATAAGAAAACATTAACACATTTCATGTACAAGGTGAGGTAAAAAAATATTCAAAGAAATTAAGTTTCCTTTCTTAACAATTTTTTCAATTTTTTTTTAAATCACTCTGTATGCGTGTTTAAGGCTTTAAAAATGTCTACAATTTGATGTGCCCAACAAGGTCATCGCTTTGAAAATAAAAAAGTTACAAGTATGGGCAGTTTTAAGTGGCGCACCCTGTACATCTTTCCACTCCACTACGTGGATGTGGAAGTAATAAATCAAATGGCATATATTTTCATTAAAAATAATGTATGTTTTTATCCGAATTTGTTATAAATAAGAAACAAGAAATGAAATGTTTCATATTTCTATTGTGAAATATAGTTCATTTAGTTATCCTTAAAATAAAATCATGGAAAAAAACATTTTATATTTATTACAAAAAATGTTTTGTAAGACATACAAAGAAAAATGTTAGTGTAGTTTTGGTGAATAAGTATACCTACTAGAAGCCAAGGCCTCAGATTTTTTTATAATATTTTACACTACTATAAAGAAAAATACCTGTTGTTAAACTTGAGGCATGTTCAATTTTATTAACATTTAACAAATTACAAATTGTGTTTTTATAATAAGAAATGTTTCTTTTTATTTAAAATACACTTTCAGGTGTATCAATAAACCCTCATGTCATAATATTTTAGCTTCATTAAATCAGTATTTATAATTACTTAATAATTTTCGCACAATTTGTATCCCAATTTGGGACATTGGATGATTTGAGTCGTAAATTTTACTTCCACATCCAAATAGTGGATTGGAAGTATAGTAATCGTAAAAAAAACTTCAAATTTTTTTTGTTGAAATCGGTTTAGAATGTCATGAAATATCGAAATTTTAAATTTGAGGGCAAAAAAAAATTGTACCTATCGGTCTGTCTGTATTTTTTGTACGCAAGTTTCCTGTGGGACGGTTTAAGATATTAACTTAATAGTTGTTACGTGTATGTATTATAAAAAGATCTGGAACACATTGCTATAAAATTACACAAAAAATAATCGTTTTAGAGCTTCTAGCATTTTACTTAATCGCCATAATGTATTACAATAACGTTTTAAAAGCCGCTCGAAAAGTGGCTTATATTTGGTAATTTGCGATACAAAATTATATATAGCCAGATAAAACTTACATATATGATTTTGCATGTCATTAGGCAGGCAAAAATAATAAGCAGTGATTTTCAATACTGAAAAGAAATTGACGGACTGACTCACAAAAATTGCATTTTCGTATATGCGATTCTCGGCGAGATTTCATTTGATAATTAACAGACTTACCGACCTGAACTATTTTGTTCATTATTGTCCATTAATTATCGTTTATTTTGGTATATAATTAATAAGGCAGCTGGTACGTTGTTGTGCATATTTCTTCTTATTATTATAAGAATGGACAACCTCTGTTTAATTATTATTAAACAGAGGTTGTCCATAGGTAAAATCGTAATATAACAGGCGATGTGATAATTTTTCTAATTTATTAGTATAGAATAGCAGTTACTCAATATTAAAATACACGTAAATCGACATAAACTTCGATATATTACAAAATAAAATAAATACTAAAATACTTAATAATTTAACAAACGTGACAAAAATTAAAAATAATATTTTTGTATATTTTAATTATAGCATATTTTATATGTTATATAATTAAAGATGAATCTAATATTTTCAATTAAGCTACTTTCTATTGTGTTAATTATATAAATTATCATTAATGTATAATACACCAGCTAAGAGAGTTGTATAGATAAATTTTGGAATTTTTTACATTTTCGGAGTCTGTTATTCTAGTTTCGGTTAAACAGACAATAATGGGTTGTATCTGAAACTAATTGACTTGTCTTTTTGAAATGAAGGATTGCTATTTCTGAAAGACAGTTTTATTGCGTCTTATTATGGATGCTTGTGGGGTAAGGCCTCTATTGTAAGAAACCCTTTCCGAAATATATTAATTTCAACCATATGTTTGGTTTTTTAAATTCATAAACATTTTCTCTACAGATATTTTAAAGGATGTGTATTGTGTAATTATCTATTGTTCAAAATAAGTAGACTTCATCGACTTACAGTCCAATTTACGACTTTCTATTTGAAAGGGTAAAGGTGGTTTAATATTTGCTTAGAAGACTGCAGTAGAAATTTTTTCGTTCTTCTTTTCTTCACAAATTAGATATTTTTCTATTAATATATATAAATTAATTGCAATTTTAGAGATTACAAGCATTTTGTGTCATGAAAAAATTTAGATACATTTTGATAGTGAAAAACTGTTGAAAACTCGGAAAATATGTACGTTACAAAAAAATTAGAAGAGAGCAAAATTTTAAAGAATATATTGTTTGAATTTTTCCAGATTTTTAAATTTCATTGTTTACGATATTTTCCGTTTTCCGATAAGGGCCTTTTTTTCGGGTTTTTTCCGGGAAACTTGGACAGAGTGCACTTTAGGAAAAAGTCATAAAGGAAAAAAAGTCTTGTAGTTTAATAGTATATTCACTCGAATTTATGGATTTTTCTCGTCACTTTTTATTCCACCTTCAACCTTTTTTGGAAAAATTCAACCGCTATATCTCGGAAAATATGCATTTTTCGAAAATTTTACGAGAGTAAAAAGTTGTTATTTTTCATAAAATTGTCTAAAAAGACATTTTGTTTTTTTAATTTACCTCAATTTTACTAGTTGACACATTAGCAACAAGATCATTGTTTATAACAATTGCGAGGCAATATTAGCGGCCATTTTTTTTGGAGTTTGATCTAGACTTCAAAACGAACAGAATCCACAAAGTTTCGTGAAAATCCATTCATTCGGTAAACTATTTAGTCAGAATGCTAATTTGCTACACTAGAAAGTGTTAGAACTACAAAGTACACAACATAATCCTGGGATTATATAGACAGAGAAAATAAATTTCCTTTTAAGAGTTGATGTTCGGTTTTTGTTTCATTTTACCATTATTGTATTATTTTGGTTTGAAATACGTATGTTTACATTTTCATAAATGCTAAATATTTATGTTGTATGAATGTATGTTTGTTTGGTGAAATCTTGCAAGCTGAATTTCGACTAGTTCTTATTATACTAGAGCTTTGAAATTTGGCACACGTGTATAAGTCCGGTGACAATGTAACATAGTATAGCCATTATCGGTCTAAATCCAATATGGCGGACGTCCCAAGATGGCGGATCGGCTTTTTAGTCACAACCCTATTGATATGGGTATCAAATGAAGGGGTTTTACCAGTAAAATACGATAGACAATGTGACGTCATTCTAAATTCAATATGGCGGACGTCCCAAGCTGGCAGATCGCCTTTTTCTTCACAACCCCCTTGATATGGAATCAAATGAAAGGGTTTGACGAGTAAAATACGATAAACTATGTAATGCCATTATAAATCCAATATGGCGGACTCCCTAGGATGGCAAATTATCTTTTTTCACGACTCCCTTGCCATTTGTATCAAATGAAAGGGTTTTTTCTGTCTGTCTGTAAAATAAGTAGACTAAAAAGTAAAAAATAAAATTATATAAAAAAAATATTTTTAAGAAAAAGCCTTCATTTAAAAAAACTGTACCAAAAAGTTTAAATAATTTTTTAAAATTCATACACCTGGAAACCAAAAGCTTTGGGGTCGGTCAATTGAGCAAAGTAACTATGCAATAGTGCTATATGACCGTTCGCAAAGTTTTTGGTTTCCAGGTGTATGAATTTAAAAAAATTATTTTTACTTTTTAGTACAGTTTTTTCAAATAAAAGCTTTTTCTTAAAAATATTTTTTTTGTATAATTTTATTTTCAATAAAAACGTTTTTAAGTAAAGCTTGTCCTGTTGCTTCCTTTTTAGATTTTAAAACTTAGTCATTTATATTTTTTTAAATTGGAATGTTGTTTAGGTTTTTGACTTTTTAAAAGTTTTTATGTAGAAATGAAACACCGTGGTCTCTGCCGATTTTCATTTTTTTTACGAAGTTGTTACTGGTCTATAAAATTGGGAGGTGTAGTTATATAGCAGGCAGTATGGGTGTATGAGTTTCGAATACATTTCGGACGCAGTTTATTTGTTGGAATCAGTTCTGGAGACACTACTGATTATGAGCATCCATGTTACCAGATGGTAACCCGGTCTGATATTGTTTAAAACAATTTTGTTTACAACAAAAGGAAATATTACATTTTTTCAATGAAACAATGTTTTTAAACATTTTTTTATCGATCGAACAAGAAATGTTCGATAATTTTTTTCATAAATTTGATATTTCCAATGTTATTGTGTTTTAAAAATTAAAAAATCTCCAATTTCTCGTTTCAGTAAGAGCCTTACATTTTCTAAGAAAGCATATACAGTGTGTCAGGGAGCGACGCATGATTAAATGAGCAATCCATATGTCTTGGAAATTTACCAAAAAAAAGTAATTTCTCTCATTTATAAAGTACTTTTTCTGAAATCGATCGGAAATGTCTACATTTTCGGCGCGATTTCAGATCGAAAAATGCACAATTCCAGTATTTTAGTCCGTTGCTAAGAAACTATCAGAAAACAGACCGAAAAAGATCCGTTGCCAAGCAACGATCAACAAAACCGTACGGGAATGTTACTTTCCCGGCATAGGCCGGGAAAGTAACATTCCCGTATGGTTTTTTATGTATATTTTTTACAGTAAATAAATACACACAATCAAACTTACATTTACACTTACACATACATCAAAATTACATTTATTAGTAAGCAGTTAGATTGTAATGAAGAAATGTTATTCATTAATGAAGAAATTTTATGCATTAATACAAATTCCTTAATTTATAATAATATTGATTGTGATTTCAGAAAAAATAGTATGCGTATTTTGGCGTGAAAGCACATTCCCGAACTTCGATGCATCGTCGTCCGGGAATGTACTGCTTTCACACCTAAATACACAATATACTATTTTCTGTAAGAGATAGGACAAAATCTTAGAAAGAATTATTCAGAATGAGTATTGTTTATTTGAGATTTTTTTATAAAAATAGTTTTGATTTAGTCAGATTTCAGTTTGTCTTAATATTTTAAGGTTTTTCAAATTGTTTAAACAATTTTAATTTACTTAAATAATTATAATTTATTTAAGCAATTACGTTTTGTTACAAATTTGTAGCATTTCCATCTTTTTTTAGTTTCACAATTTTGTTTATTAAGAGTTTGCTAATGAAACCTGCAAATTATTTAAGCAACTTATTCCTGTTTATTGCCAACTTTCTTCAGAATAGAGCTAGAGTTGTGTAGGTTTTAAGAAATTTTGAACTTTTCATCGACTTTCTGCTTATATTTAAAATAAAGAACATTTTTGAGACTAATTAAATATATATATATATATATATATATATATATATATATATATATATATATATATATATATATATTTTTTTTTTTTTTTTTTTCTGCAAAAAGAGTCGCAAATAAATAACAATAAATGCTAGAAATACATGATGTTTATTAACGCGGAAATAAATCGGACGAAGGACCATTCAGCGTAATGCTGACAAACTGAACTAATATTAATAATTGAATTTGAAATACCTTGTGACCTCGTGTACTAGCGGCACTTCCTGGTGTTGTTCTCTTCTAGTTGGGCCCAACAAACTCCAGGTCTCCAGTATGGGAATATGGCAAGGTACACAAGACACTCGCGTGGTGATAAATAGCAGTTTTTATTATTTTTTAAGTTGACCGAAAAATGACTATATTTTTTTTTGTAGCGTTATTATTTTTGTTGATATGGAAATCAAAAACAAATTGAGTTATAGAAACAAAAAATGCTAGCATTGTTTTCTGAACATACCGCCCATCCAAATGGCGAAGCATTTGTAATAAAGTTTGTAATTTCCGTGGGAAACGTATTTATGAGTACAAGAAATATATCTAAAACTATGAAACTAAAACTAGGTTAAATAATAATACAAAACTAGTGAGGAGTAGGTAAGGGACATAGTTTTACAAGAGGTCTCTTAAGGACACCGTTAGCTGTTCGCACAGTAGCAACACGGGTCTGCCCATCAGGACTAGAGTGCAATTCGACAATTCGGCCAAGGTGCCACGTTAGCGGTGGGACATTGTCCTGTTTGATGACAACAATGGTGCCAATATTGGGAGGTTTTGTAGAATCTGTCCATTTATGTCGTTGCTGGAGAGTGTGAAGATACTCGTTATGCCAGCGCTTCCAAAATCCTTGTTGAATTTGTTGCAACAACTGCCATCTGGACAAACGATTTATGGGTACGGAGATTAACTCCTCGTCGGGAGGAGTTGTTAATGAAGATAATGTTAAAAAATGACCTGGAGTTAAGGCCTGAAGATCATTTGGATCACTACTAAGCTGACATAATGGTCGTGAATTTACTTGATCACCAATAATTCGAGAAATGTGATGTTTGACTGATTTGACTCCTGCTTCCCATAAACCACCAAAGTGAGCCGCAGACGCGGGATTGAAGTGCCACTTAATTTGCATGACTCCGGCGGCGTTTTGGGTTAATTCATTCAGTTGACGATTAGCGCCTACGAAATTAGTTCCGTTGTCACTGTAAAGATGAGAGCATTGGCCTCGACGTGCAACAAATCGCCGTAATGCTGCTATAAATGAATCAGATGAAATATCTGAAACAAGTTCAAGATGGAGAGCTTTAATGGCGAGACATACAAATAAGCATAGATATGCCTTTTGAGTTTTACCACCCCGGCGTCTACCAAAAGTAATATGAAACGGCCCAGCGAAGTCTACTCCGGTGTGCAGGAATGGTTTAACTTCAGAGACTCGAGGAGTGGGTAAATCACTCATCAGAGGTGTATAGGATTTTGGATTATGTCGCGAACAACGATAGCAATGAGAAATGCAATGATTAATTGCTCGTCTAGCGGACAATATCCAGAATTGTTCAGCTAATAGAGCCTGAAGAGCGGTTGCGCCAGGATGCAGATACTTATTATGATACTGATTAATAAGAAGTTTAGTTAATCGGTGTTCCCGTGGTAATAAGATTGGATGTTTTCTCTCAAAGGATTCTTGAGAGTGGCGAAGTCTTCCGCCCACCCTGAGAATACCCTCCTGATCTAGGAAAGGTGCAAGTTTGCGTATAGGTTTAGCACAAGGGCTTTTTGAACAAATTTGCTTTATTTCATTAGCAAAGACTAATTGTTGAATATGTTTTATAATGATAAGCAGCGCATTATGTAGTTCCAAATTTACCAAAGGACCTCGAATTAAATTAGTTTTATCCTTTAAATAGCTGGTAAATCGAATTAAATAAGCTATGCTTCCTTGAACCTTTCGCAAAGAGGAAAATCGTGATAATAAAATTATTATGAAATCATGTTGTCCAGTGACAACGAGAGAGATTGTATTGGTTTCTAAGTCTACATCAGAAGGCAAGGTAGAAGATGAACTAATAGGCCAAAGTTCAGGCGGAGAGCTGAGCCACTTGGGACCCGCCCACCATGAAGAACATTTCAAGAGGTCATGGGGAAGAAGACCCCGTGAGGCGCAATCAGCAGGATTATCGATACCATCAATATGATGCCAATTTTCCGGAGATAATTTTTCCTGAATTTGTGTAACACGGTTTGCAATAAACGTTTTCCACTGATGTGGAGAGGATTTAATCCAGGTTAATGCGACTGTGGAATCGGACCAAGCGTAAATATTTTTAAAAGCAATGTTGGCATAGGTGTCACGTACAAAATAAACTAAATCTGAAAGTAACAGTGCTGCACATAATTCAAGGCGTGGAATTGTGATACGCTTAAGCGGAGACACCCTAGATTTAGCACAAACCAAAAAAATGCGTACAGAACCATCATATTCTGTAACCCTAAAATATACCACACATGCATAACCAGTCTCAGAAGCATCACAGAAACCATGAAGGTCACATGCTTGATAATTGTCCGTTATAACGCGCCGAGGTAACTGAAGTTGAGCGAGACATAATACCTCACGCTTGTATTGTGACCAACGTGAACAAATCTCAGCGGAGGGAACCTCATCCCAAGACAATCCTTGTGTCCAAAGAATCTGGATCAAGTGCTTTGCAAAAAGAGTAAGCGGAGCTAACAATCCAAGTGGGTCAAATATGCGTGCGACTTCAGAAAGTATTGATCTTTTGGTACAACAACGGTCGATAGTGTCTATTTTGTAAGTTAGGGAATCATAAGTTGGATTCCAGTTCAAGCCCAACACCTTTTGAAAGTAATCAGCAGTGTCAAATGATTGACAATTAGTTTGGCGTAATGATGGGGGTATGGAGTCTAATACGATAGGATCGTTGCTAGACCACTTCCTCAAATCAAATCCACCACTTTTAAGAAGATCTCGAAGTTGAGATTGTAAAGTAATAGCTTCTTCAGCAGATGAACAGCCCGTGACTACGTCATCTACATAAATGTCGCTAAGTAACACTTTTGCAGCGTGAAGAAAATTATCTTTTTCATCTGAAGCAATTTGTAAAAGAGTGCGGATAGCTAGATATGGAGCAGATGATATCCGTATGTAACAGTATTCAATTCAAATTCTTGAACAGGAGTGTTTTGAGAAAAGCGCCATAATATGCGTTGATAGGCTCTGTGATCAGATGTTACTAAAATTTGCCTGTACATTTGTTTTAGATCTGCAATAAGTACAGTGGAATGGGTACGAAACCGTAAAAGTAATGATACTATGTCTTGTTGTAATTTAGGACCTGTTAATAAGGTGTCATTCAGAGAAACATTATTAGTAGACTTTGCTGAGGCGTCAAAGACGACACGTAATTTCGTGGTAGAACTTTCGGGCTTCAACACACAATGATGAGGAATATAATAACACGAATCAGAATGATTGGAAGCACTTTGACCACTCACAGGAGACATGTGTCCACAGTCAAGATAATCCTGCATGAAATTTGAATATTCTTGTTTTAATGTAGAATCTTTATTCAAGCGATTTTCCAGAGATAAAAAACGGCGCATTGCGGTATTAAAAGAATTACCTAAAATAGGAATATCTTCACGAAAAGGTAATGAAACGATGTATCTGCCTGATTTGTCATGAGTATGAGAATTGATAAAATTTTGCTCGCACTTAGTGTTCTCTGGAGAATTGAATATTTTGTCAGGTATACTTTCAAGTTCCCAAAACTTCTTTAATGTGGAATCAAGTTGTGAATAAACAGACACATGAAATGAGTTAACAACAGCTGGTGTAGAAATATGAATTTTTCCAGATAGTATCCAACCAAAGATGGTTTTCATTGCGATTGGTTCACCAGGACGACCATATTTAATAGCGGGTTGTATTATTTGTGAGTAGACATCAGCACCAAGCAAGATGTCTATTTCACTCGATTTCCTATAATCAGGATCAGTGAGAGGCAGGTTTTTTAAATGTTCATAACCTTGAGTGGTAATGTGACTAGACGGAATATCATTACAGATGACCGGCAAGACCATTGCCTGTATATTAAAACTGGGATGATGTCTAAACATCGGAGTGACCTGACAAAAAGTCATGCCAGTACAAGCGGGTGAAGAAGTTCGACCAATTCCTTGAATAGGAACGGAGCATTGCGTAAGCGGTAAATTAAGTCTGTTTAGACATTTCTCAGTTATTACTGATATTTGACTGCCATTGTCTATAAGAGCACGGCAAGTTTGAAAATTACCACTAGCATCACAGATAGATACTAAGGCGGTGGATAAAAGAACTGTAACTGGAGCAATAGCACTAGCAACAACTTGAGGAATGTCAGCAGCGGCGGCATTATCTGTAGAATTAAAAGTCGAGATCGTAGTTGCTTCACGTGGAAAATGTAGCATCGTATGATGGCGTTTTTGACAAACGCGACAAACAGACAGGGAAGCACAAGTCGAGAAACTATGTGTTCCAAAGCAATTTACACAACGTCTGCATTCTTTAATAAAGTTATATCGATCTTGAGGTGACTTATTTAAAAATAAATCACATTTAAAAATAGAGTGGTTAGCATTGCAAACAAAGCAAGATGCTTGTTGAGGTTTTGCAAGAGGCACTGCTGAACCAATATTGTTTTGAGAAGATGTTTCCACCACGAGAGACTGCTGTTTTGATTTTATGGGAGATTGCGTATGTTGCTTATGAGATAATGAAGGAGAAAATATTCCAGTGTTAGAAGTTGAATACTGAGAGACACCAGAACAAATATTTGACAACATAGTGCTAGACTCCAAAGCATTGCATTGATCGGTCAAGAATTTAATTAAAGAATATTATTTAGGTATTATGCAAATCACAACTCACACTTTTTTATTTATTATGAAAATACCTACTTTCTGTATATTGTTGCCCTAATCTGGGCACGCTAATATACTAGTTAGGTAAATACTTTAAAACACTCATTATTGGAGAACCAATCAAAACAACTACTCTTCTAGCTAATACTGACGAAGTATTGAATTACATGATAGGATTCTTAGCATTTTAAAGAAAAAAATATATTGAAAATACTTAAATCATTCATTCACATTTAGTCATTCACATCTTTTTTATTCAATATGAAATTATCTACTTTCTGTATAAGTAGATAATTTCATATTGAATAAAAAAGATGTGAATGACTAAATGTGAATGAATGATTTAAGTATTTTCAATATATTTTTTTCTTTAAAATGCTAAGAATCCTATCATGTAATTCAATACTTCGTCAGTATTAGCTAGAAGAGTAGTTGTTTTGATT
Source organism: Rutpela maculata (assembly GCA_936432065.2). Taxonomy (NCBI): domain Eukaryota; kingdom Metazoa; phylum Arthropoda; class Insecta; order Coleoptera; family Cerambycidae; genus Rutpela; species Rutpela maculata. The sequence goes on from OW386285.2 coordinate 195,751,638, forward strand.
GGTTCTCCAATAATGAGTGTTTTAAAGTATTTACCTAACTAGTATATTAGCGTGCCCAGATTAGGGCAACAATATACAGAAAGTAGGTATTTTCATAATAAATAAAAAAGTGTGAGTTGTGATTTGCATAATACCTAAATAATATTCTCTAATCATGATAAAAGCAAATAAATAAAAATAATTAATTGTAAAAAATTTAATTAACTGTTCATATGTGGGCAACTCCGTAATGCTACGATGCATTTCAAACCGTTTTCTAGTATTGGGATCAATTTTCTGCATTAACCAATTAAATAGAGTAAAATCCCACAAGTCAATTTCATATTTATTGAGAGCAAAAATATTTTCAGAAAATATATTTAAGAGAGTACGAAGAGAACTTGCGGAATCAGGTTTAGCTTTTGGCGAATTAAGAATATTTCCCCAATAGGTCGAAATAAGTATGCGTTTATTGTCATATCTTTTCTCTAGAGTTCCGAATGCAATATGATAATTATCAGAGGTTTTTGGTAAATGTTTCACTAATTTTAATGGTTCATCAGATAAGGCACTTATTAAGTATTGGAATTTCTGTTAGACAATTTTGTGTGATTGTGTATCAATGACTTAAACAGTTCATAGAATGAAGTCCATTCAATAGCATTACCTGAAAATTTAGGTATCTGAATCTCCGGTAGATGAACAGTATTTTTATTGCTTTCAACATCAACCTTTTGATTTGTTGTAACAGCAGATGCCATTTTGGTTAATTGTATGTCAACAGCTTGAATGTTATCATGCAAATCATCTATTTCTTCCACCAGTGAATTCAGTTGATCCAAATTTTCAACTGAGAGTTGACTCAATTTTAATGATTTGCGTTGTTCTTGAAAATCCTCGTAAATGAGGTTAGATCTTTTAAATTTTGCATAAAACATAGAGTGCGTTGAAGTGTCTGCCACAACGGCAGATGAGTATTCTGACACGGCGGTTAATTTTCTAATTACCACATTACATTCCCTTACAAAGTCCTCAAACTTCATTTTGTAAGTATTGATAAGCTTCTTAATAAAGTTATATTAACCAAATGTAAATAAAATTACAAAATAGTTCTATTATCAGTACTCACAAATACGTTAGAATGACAATATAATAACGAAAATATGTTTAGAGGAAACAAGAAAATGAATTAATTATAGCGGCAGGTTCAATAAAAACACCGTGTGCTAGTGTCAAAATGAATTTAAGCAACAAATGTCAGTTATGAAGTAATTAATTTAAAAAGGTTTTAGATGAATGTAAGGCAAAGCTGGTTTTCTTTTTTAAGGTATCGGCATCGAAGGATCAAAAATGTTTATTAACGCGGAAATAAATCGGACGAAGGACCATTCAGCGTAATGCTGACAAACTGAACTAATATTAATAATTGAATTTGAAATACCTTGTGACCTCGTGTACTAGCGGCACTTCCTGGTGTTGTTCTCTTCTAGTTGGGCCCAACAAACTCCAGGTCTCCAGTATGGGAATATGGCAAGGTACACAAGACACTCGCGTGGTGATAAATAGCGGTTTTTATTATTTTTTAAGTTGACCGAAAAATGACTTTTTATATTTTTTTTGTAGCGTTATTATTTTTGTTGATATGGAAATCAAAAACAAATTGAGTTATAGAAACAAAAAAATGCTAGCATTGTTTTCTGAACACATGATACTCTACTTTTGTCCTTATGGGGTCATTTTGAGGCCCAATAATTCTCATGGGGGGTGTAATTGAAAAAATAATTATTAATTCGTATTCTTTGAACTATTGTGAAATTTAAAAAAAGTTGGAAATGTTACAAATTTATAGCAAAATATAATTTTTTGAATAATTGTCTAATACATTTGAAAAGCTTTAAAATATTAACACAATCTAGAAGGTGATTAATTAATAATAATTTGTGTAAAAGAGAACTCAAATAAATAATAATAAACGTTAAAAATACGTGATACTCCAACTTTACCCTTAAAGGGTCACTTTGCAAGTGAGCAAAATTTTAACAAATTCAGTTTTATTTTTCTGAATAATATTTCTTTACAGCACCCTGTCCTATCTCGTACAAAAAATTTGATAAATTGACAAATAGCAGAAAAAAACTATATGTGAGAACAAAAAAGAAAAACTATCTACAAAATTAATTTCCAATCTTTGCAGATAGATTTTCTTTTTAGTTCATACAGATTGTTTTTTCTACTGTTTGCCAAATCCCATAAAGAATATGTTTTATAACAATTATAAGCAAATAAAAAGTAATTCACTTTTACGCGAACTTCATGTTTCGAAACTTAAATTGTTACATAAATTAGTATTTTCACACGATGAGATTTCCTTATTTACTTATACGTCGACAGACTGCAGATTGTAATAATATTCTTCTAGGCAAATACGATAAAGCAGCATAGCATACATCTGACAACGCCGCCGGAAGTCAGTTAAACCTGTAATTTTTATATTCGGGTGTCATTTTACGCATCGATTAAAATATTCATAAGGACACCAATTAAACCGTAAAATAGGTAGGATGCTAACTTAGCCTTTAAATAAATTTTGTGTATATCAGTGTGTATATTAGTGGATGCCAAGTGAGAACGTTATTAGGTAGGATGCCAACGGATACCTTATATATATATATATATATATATAATGAAGGATAGTCACGTCCGACTAGTTAAAGAACAATCTAAATTTAGTAGGGCTTCGAAGCCCTACTAAATTTAGATTGTTATATATATATATATACAGTGTGTTTCACTTCTCGTGAAGACACCCCTGTATCTTTTTTATTTGTTGCCGAATTAATTTCAAATTTTTATCAGCCATACAAGTCCATAAGGTGACTTTATTCAACACATAAATGCCGTCTAAATCTAAAACGCCGGCCTACTGCGATAAAAAGAAAATGTCAATTTTCGAGAAATCATAGTAGGCTTAGAGATAGACAAAAATTTTGTTAACAAAAGTTGTTCAGAATCACTTGATATGCCCCCCTGTAAAATTTTGTGAAAATCGGAATATTTTCAAAAAATAATTTTTTGTTTCACTTCTCGTGAAGACACCCCTGTATCTTTTTTATTTGTGGCCGAATTAATTTCAAATTTTTATCAGCCATACAAGTCCATAAAGTGACTTTATTCAATACATAAATGCCGTTTAAATCTAAAACGCCGGCCTACTGCGATAAAAAGAAAATGTCAATTTTCGAGAAATCATAGTAGGCTTAGAGATATACAAAAATTTTGTTAACAAAAGTTGTTCGGAATCACTTGATATGCCCCCCTGTAAAATTTTGTGAAAATCGGAATATTTTCAAAAAAAAATTTTTGTTTCACTTCTCGTGAAGACACCCCTGTATCTTTTTTATTTGTGGCCGAATTAATTTCAAATTTTTATCAGCCATACAAGTCCATAAGGTGACTTTATTCAACACATAAATGCCGTCTAAATCTAAAACGCCGGCCTACTGCGATAAAAAGAAAATGTCAATTTTCGAGAAATCATAGTAGGCTTAGAGATAGACAAAAATTTTGTTAACAAAAGTTGTTCAGAATCACTTGATATGCCCCCCTGTAAAATTTTGTGAAAATCGGAATATTTTCAAAAAATAATTTTTTGTTTCACTTCTCGTGAAGACACCCCTGTATCTTTTTTATTTGTGGCCGAATTAATTTCAAATTTTTATCAGCCATACAAGTCCATAAAGTGACTTTATTCAATACATAAATGCCGTTTAAATCTAAAACGCCGGCCTACTGCGATAAAAAGAAAATGTCAGTTTTCGAGATATCATAGTAGGCTTAGAGATAGACAAAAATTTTGTTAACAAAAGTTGTTCGGAATCACTTGATATGCCCCTCTGTAAAATTTTGTGAAAATCGGAATATTTTCAAAAAAAAATTTTTGTTTCACTTCTCGTGTATCTTTTTTATTTGTGGCCGAATTAATTTCAAATTTTTATCAGCCATACAAGTCCATAAAGTGACTTTATTCAATACATAAATGCCGTTTAAATCTAAAACGCCGGCCTACTGCGATAAAAAGAAAATGTCAATTTTCGAGAAATCATAGTAGGCTTAGAGATAGACAAAAATTTTGTTAACAAAAGTTGTTCGGAATCACTTGATATGCCCCCCTGTAAAATTTTGTGAAAATCGGAATATTTTCAAAAAAAAAATTTTTGTTTCACTTCTCGTGAAGACACCCCTGTATCTTTTTTATTTGTGGCCGGATTAATTTCAAATTTTAGTCAGCCATACAACTCCATAAGGTGACTTTATTCAACATATAAATGCCATCTAAATCTAAAACACCTGCCTACTGCGATAAAAAGAAAATGTTAATTTTCGAGAAATCATAGTAGGCTTAGAGATAGACAAAAATTTTGTTAATGAAAGTTGTTCAGGATCACTTCATACGCCCCATGTCGTCTAAATCTAAAATGCCGGCCTTAGAATAATTAAAATTAAAATCTAATTACTTTAATGAGTTTTAACATCTGTCAACAATATGTAGGTTGGTAGGATGCTGTCATATAACGAATTCTTTTTGAATTAAATTGGTGGCCCTGAAAAGGGCCGTTGTTTTTACAGAGAAGACTACTAATAATGAATGATAATATTGTCGGAAAAAAAAATACAGATAAACAAAAGCCGCAGTGTTAGAATAGTTCAAAAATAAAAGAAGTTAATGGTTTTTTTTACTTATTTATTATATTGCGCCCCTTTCCACTAACCCACCCTCAAGTGTAATACACTTCTCAATCCGTTTTCTGTTATTTTTTACAACTCTTCGCAGTTCTTGAGCTGTAACTTCTAAACATGCTTGCCTTATCCTCTCACAAAGCTGCTCTATATTTTGAGGTCTGGTCATATAAACTTTGTTTTTAATGTGACCCCAAAAATAAAAATCCATTGGAGTGAGATCAGGTGATCTGGGTGGCCAATGTATTAAAGGGCTATTTCGTCCTATCCATCTTTGGGGAAAATGTTCATTCATCCATGCTCTCACTACTACGGAATTGTGGATAGATGCTCCGTCGAGTTGAAAATACAATTGTTCCAAAGGAAAATCAACAATTGCATTCCAAAGATCATTATTTAAAAATTCTAGCAAATTTAACGCATTTATATTTTGAAAAAAGAAAAACGGCCCTATTATTGTTTCGTTAAAAATTCCGCACCACACATTTACTTTCTGGGAATATTGCCTTTTACAATTTATTATCCAATCAGGATTTTCTACTGCCCAGAACCTAGAGTTTTGTGATGACACTACCCCGTTGGTGGAGAAAGTTGCCTCGTCCGTGAAAATTACTTTCTTCAAGAAGTCTCTATTGTTTAAATAATTACCTTGGATCCATAAACAATATTCTAATCTTCTCTCTTCATCACCTTCCTCCAAGGTATGTAAAAATTTTGGTTTAAACGGTTGTAGCTTATGGCGTTTTAAACATCTCCAAATTTTTGATGCCGACAAATTAAGATCACGAGCCATATTTCGAAGACTGGTAGTGGGATTGGCGTTAAACGCCGCTAATATAACATTATCATCTCCGTGATTTCGATTAAGATGTACTCTCGGTTTAAGCACATTGCCAGTTGTATTGAACAAGTGACATATTCTTGCTACGGTACCATGGTGTATTGGTTGTCTTAGAGGATGTCTTAAATTAAATTCTTCTGCTGCTTCTCTTGAAGACCGTACATTTTCACCGACTATCTTTATTATTTCAATTTTTTCATCAGTAGTTAAAAGTATTCTAACCATTATGAGAAAAGATATGAAATAAGGAAACTTTAGTATGAATAAAATTATTAAAACAAGAAAAACTAACAAACTCCACAGAAAATAACAACAATCACTTCTGTCATGAAAGCAATGACGAAATAAATAAAACAATACATATTGACAGTTAATTTCACGGCACTCTTTACATTCAACGCAATAAAACCGTCCATGTTCCTAAATTTCTGAAAAGATATTACATTCAACTTGATATGTAAAAATAAAAAGCCCTTTTAGTGTTTTATTGAATGCTGATTTTTGTTCACAACTTTCATTTGTTGGAAAAAGTTCTCTTTATGTGTTCTCTTTTTTTGAAAATATTCCGATTTTCATAAAATTTTACAGAGGGGCATATGAAGTGATCCTGAACAACTTTTATTAACAAAATTTTTGTCTATCTCTAAGCCTACTATGATTTCTCGAAAATTAACATTTTATTTTTATCGCAGTAGGCAGGGGTTTTAGATTTAGACGGCATTTATGTATTGAATAAAGTCACCTTATGGATTTGTTTGGCTGATAAAAATTTGAAATTAATTCGGCCGCAAATAAAAAAGATACAGAGGTGTCTTCACGAGAAGTGAAACAGAATTTTTTTTTTTGAAAATATTCCGATTTTCACAAAATTTTACAGGGGGACATATCAAGTGATTCCGAACTACTTTTGTTAACAAAATTTTTGTCTATCTCTAAGCCTACTATGATTTCTCGAAAATTAACATTTTCTTTTTATCACAGTAGGCCGGCGTTTTAGATTTAGACGGCATTTATGTGTTGAATAAAGTCACCTTATGGACTTGTATGGCTGATAAAAATTTGAAATTAATTCGGCCACAAATAAAAAAGATACAGGGGTGTCTTCACGAGAAGTGAAACAAAAAATTTTTTTTTGAAAATATTCCGATTTTCACAAAATTTTACAGGGGGACATATCAAGTGATTCTGAACAACTTTTGTTAACAAAATTTTTGTCTATCTCTAAGCCTACTATGATTTCTCGAAAATTAACATTTTATTTTTATCGCAGTAGGCAGGGGTTTTAGATTTAGACGGCATTTATGTATTGAATAAAGTCACCTTATGGATTTGTTTGGCTGATAAAAATTTGAAATTAATTCGGCCACAAATAAAAAAGATACAGGGGTGTCTTCATGAGAAGTGAAACAAAATTTTTTTTTCTGAAAATATTCCGATTTTCACAAAATTTTACAGGGGGACATATCAAGTGATTCCGAACTACTTTTGTTAACAAAATTTTTGTCTATCTCTAAGCCTACTATGATTTCTCGAAAATTAACATTTTCTTTTTATCACAGTAGGCCGGCGTTTTAGATTTAGACGGCATTTATGTGTTGAATAAAGTCACCTTATGGACTTGTATGGCTGATAAAAATTTGAAATTAATTCGGCCACAAATAAAAAAGATACAGGGGTGTCTTCACGAGAAGCGAAACAAAAAATTTTTTTTTGAAAATATTCCGATTTTCACAAAATTTTACAGGGGGACATATCAAGTGATTCTGAACAACTTTTGTTAACAAAATTTTTGTCTATCTCTAAGCCTACTATGATTTCTCGAAAATTAACATTTTATTTTTATCGCAGTAGGCAGGGGTTTTAGATTTAGACGGCATTTATGTATTGAATAAAGTCACCTTATGGATTTGTTTGGCTGATAAAAATTTGAAATTAATTCGGCCACAAATAAAAAAGATACAGGGGTGTCTTCATGAGAAGTGAAACAAAATTTTTTTTTCTGAAAATATTCCGATTTTCACAAAATTTTACAGGGGGACATATCAAGTGATTCCGAACTACTTTTGTTAACAAAATTTTTGTCTATCTCTAAGCCTACTATGATTTCTCGAAAATTAACATTTTCTTTTTATCACAGTAGGCCGGCGTTTTAGATTTAGACGGCATTTATGTGTTGAATAAAGTCACCTTATGGACTTGTATGGCTGATAAAAATTTGAAATTAATTCGGCCACAAATAAAAAAGATACAGGGGTGTCTTCACGAGAAGCGAAACAAAAAATTTTTTTTTGAAAATATTCCGATTTTCACAAAATTTTACAGGGGAACATATCAAGTGATTCCGAACAACTTTTGATAACAAAATTTTTGTCTATCTCTAAGCCTACTATGATTTCTCGAAAATTGATATTTTCTTTTTATCGCAGTAGGCCGGCGTTTTAGATTTAGACGGCATTTATATGTTGAATAAAGTCACCTTATGGACTTGTATGGCTGATAAAAATTTGAAATTAATCCGGCCACAAATAAAAAAGATACAGGGGTGTCTTCACGAGAAGTGAAACAAAAAATTTTTTTTTGAAAATATTCCGATTTTCACAAAATTTTACAGGGGGACATATCAAGTGATTCCGAACAACTTTTGTTAACAAAATTTTTGTCTATCTCTAAGCCTACTATGATTTCTCGAAAATTGACATTTTCTTTTTATCGCAGTAGGCCGGCGTTTTAGATTTAGACGGCATTTATATGTTGAATAAAGTCACCTTATGGACTTGCATGGCTGATAAAAATTTGAAATTAATTCGGCAACAAATAAAAAAGATACAGGGGTGTCTTTACGAGAAGTGAAACACACTGTATATATATATATATATATATATACATATATATATATATATATATATATATATATATATATATATATATATATATATATATATATATATATATATATATATATATATATATATATAGTGTAGAAAACTAAAGAAGTTAGAAAATGCATATTTCCAGATCTGAAATAAGAATTCAGTCAAATTAAACATTAAAATAAAATGAAAAATTTAAAATTTAAAACAAATGTTAGAGATTATCAACAACAACAATACAAAGTTGATAAAAATGTAGAAAATTATAAATAAAAGTGTATTATGAACTTATAATAAAAAAATTCACTATCATGACAAAGAATAGTTAAGAATTTATCTAAAATAAGTGCTCGTGTAAGGAACTTTATAAAGTAAATCAAAGACTTTTACCTTAAGATAATTGCATAAAGACAATCCCTTGAACTAAGTGTATAATTTTCATTTTCTACTAGAAAATAGACTACCAGTTACCAAAGTTTTATGTTGTCACTGGTCAATTCCAATTTTAAACCATAGGAAAGTTAATAGTTATTGTATTATACGTTGTACTCAATGACGAAACTTCAAGGAACGTATTTCAGTCATTTTCACCAACGCAGTTAGTGAAATAGGGACTGAACTGGTTCATGAAATGTTGGGTAGCCCCTGAAAAAGGTCGAATTTAATTTAGTATAAAATCTTTAATAAAGAATCTCAGTTTGTTAATAGAATTAGTAAATAGGTAAAGTTAGTATAGGAAAGAAGGTAAAACCATAGGTTGTATATAATTTTAAGTAATTTTTAAGCCTTTATGTAAGGAAAGACACAATATTTGGTATGAGTTTAAAACAGAAGCTAGAAAGGAGCAAAGAGTATTGAAATGTACCACGAAACACAAGGAATATGATTTTGGTAGTGAAAAGAGTGAAAACGATTCAATAAAGAAAATTTATATTTATTTCATATTTCAAAATTTCAGAAATGACAAGTCTAGTAATCTAGGATTGTCATTCAAGTCAAATTTTCAGAACAAAAACTCGAAAAAAGTTGGTAGCTAAGAAATTTTGTTAAAAAAAGGGAAACAAGAACGCTGAAAATAGAAATCGAATTGGTGTCAAAAGTCCATAAAATTGAATTGAATATTGAAGAAAATTATTATAAAACTAAACAAAAAGTAACAGAAATTGAAGATAAGCATTCAAGGTGTAGCTTGAACCCAAAATATTGTGTATTTTCAAATAAAATCTCATCATCAAAAATCAAAATATAACATAACCAACAACGTCAAGTAGACGTCACATTTTGACTTACCTGGTAGTAGTAAGTTTGTATTCCCTTATAAATTTAAACATTTCAGCATCAAGCTCACAACATTTATCAAACAAACAATCACTGGAATAGTTAGTCACATCGAAATAAAGCACATCTTGAGGGAATATTAGGCAGAGAACGTGTAGGAGATTCCAGCCAAGTGTTTTGTGCATAATATGAAGTCAGTGCTCCACATAATTCGGTAACGTCTGCGATCGAAAGGTACTGTGTTAGTCTATAGGAAACAGAGATCTCAACTGTCAATTTTAAACATTGCAAATTCCCATTAGATAAAATTTCATTACTTACTTACGTGTCAATTTTAAACATTACAAATTCCTATTAGATTAAATTTGCACTATTTAAATTAAAACCAAGGCCTGGGTTTCATTAATTAAATAAGGATAGCAAATAATTTGTATAAGCGCATGGTTTTACTTCTTAAAATAAAATTGTTATTGTTGACTTCATTTTGATTTATTGAAACAAATTTAAACCTGCACTGAGGGAGTTTCTACAAGTGTAGCTCAACGTATAATACAATAACTATTAACTTTCCTATGGTTTAAAATTGGAATTGACCAGTGACAACATAAAACTTTGGTAACTGGTAGTCTATTTTCTAGTAGAAAATGAAAATTATACACTTAGTTCAAGGGATTGTCTTTATGCAATTATCTTAAGGTAAAAGTCTTTGATTTACTTTATAAAAGTTCCTTACACGAGCACTTATTTTAGATAAATTCTTAACTATTCTTTGTCATGATAGTGAATTTTTTTATTATAAGTTCATAATACACTTTTATTTATAATTTTCTACATTTTTATCAACTTTGTATTGTTGTTGTTGATAATCTCTAACATTTGTTTTAAATTTTAAATTTTTCATTTTATTTTAATGTTTAATTTGACTGAATTCTTATTTCAGATCTGGAAATATGCATTTTCTAACTTCTTTAGGTTTCTACACTACAAGTTGTTCAAACTCAACTTATGCTAGTCTGTAAACCAGAAACACTTCATCGGTGGATTATTTACCATACCTTTCTGTTTTTAATATTTCATTAAAGAGGTCTGTCTCTTCAAGATAAGATATCTTTTTACATAAAGCCTTATATTTAATCTTAAATTCTGAACTAATTAAACAAATTTTATTGTTATTGTTTTGTCACTTCGTTTGCCCAGTTGAATTTTTCACTGTTGGTGTATCCACAAATATATTTTCTTGAAATTTAGTTCTTAACTGATACTCTAACAGTGGCGTAAGTTCATTACATTTTTATATTGTTCTCTCTCACATAGAATGCAAATATTGCATCATTTACCCCCTCCAACTATTGAAATTTGAAAGTTTTGAAAAACTTTGAAAAGCTTTGAAAATTTTACTAGTTCGAAAAATTTGATGGAATATTTACTCTGTCATTCCTTGTTTTTCTTTGATTTAGTCACTGACATACGATTGATCATTTCTGTGGATATTATCGTTTTAATGTTTTATCTACAATGTATTAATCCTAATGAAAATAAAACGTTTTGAGAAAATTGTTGTTTTTTCTTTCTCTTTTTATATATTCTGAATGAAATAAAAATGACGTTTTGTGACGAGTCACAATGCATTTTTCTCAACGTATTTAAAATTCTTGCATCTAAACATAGCCTTATTGAGTCATTTTTCTTTTTAACTATTACCAACGGATTAATGTAATTTGTTTTTTTCGATTCAATTATATCGGATTGTAACATATTTTGTAACTCATTTTGTACTTGTTCTCTGTACTTGAAAGGAATAGGATAATTTTTGCTTTTAAATGGTTTTGTTTCATCTACTTGTAGTTTGTGAATGTAGCCTGTTGCAACTCTTGGTTCATAGTTTATTAGTGAGATATTTTTTTGTAAAAGTTCATGAACAATTCTTTCATATTTAGGTGGGCATTTTATATCAATATTTTTGGGCATAACATAATTACTATTCATAACATGTGGGTACGCTCCCCATCATATATTCCGCTTTGCCGTGATTGCCGTTTAATTCATTTATTACCGCATTTTTATTTTTGATACAGGTGGTCACTATGCCTCCCTTGTATCCCGCATTTTTTTCGACATGAGTGGTCACTGTGCCAATCTTACGTCCCGCATTGACTTTATCGTCATTTAATCCTTTAATTACCGCATTTTTATTCAATATAACCTCATTTTTACTATATATAGGTAACGTTTTACCTTCAAACTTAAGGAATCTTGTTCCCAAATCAATATTAGCCCTCAACTTATATAAAATATCTTCATCTAGAATAATGTCGAAATTTAATTCAGGTACTATAAATAATTCACATTTAAAAGAATAATTTTCTACATTAAAAGATGTTTGCAATACTTTGTTGGTCTCAGAAAATTTCCTGCCATTGGCGTTAATTAATCGCATTTTTGATATTTTGATACATTCGTTAGCAAATTTATCCTTATTTTTGTTAAATAAACTTTCATTAATCATTGATATTTCCGACCCGCTATCAATAAGTGAGTTTACGAGTAGACCTTGTATATTTAAATTAACCATTGGTAAGTGACTTTGTTTTGTTTTATGTAAATTTCCATTTTTATCGTCCGTTGTGATAAATTCGCGCGCGTGAGAATAGTTGGTAGTTAAAACATTTCTACTTAAAAATCCTGTTGTCGATTGTTGATTTGAGCTTGCGTCTCAATCTTGTGCATTTCTTGTTGATTTTATTGTCCGCTTCTTGGTTGTATATTTGTGTTAGCTACTTGCGCGTAGTTTCTTGTGTCTTTGTTTTGTTCATTGTTTCCTTGTGATTTGCCTTGTTGAATTTGATTGGTTCTTTGTTGATAGTTGTTATTATACCCATTTTCATTGCTCCTTTGTTGATTATAATTGTACCTCAGTTGATTTCCATTTTGATTCTGATTGTTGTAATAATTTCGTTGTTGGTTTCCATTGCCTTGATTGTTATAATAATTTTTTCTTTGATCATAGTTTTGGTTTTGACCTGTATCATAATCTTTGCTTGTGTCATCATAATTTCTGTTCCTGTTTTCGTAATTTCTGTTTTCGTTTTGTATATTTCTTCTCCATCCTGTTCGATGATCATCAATGCTTCTTATGTAGTCGATTAAACTATCCAGTGTAGTTATCCTTTGTGTGATGATAACGCTGTGTATATCATCTGGAAAATGACGTGCTAGATATCTGACCATTTCACCTTCTGTGAAAGTTGGTTGCAGATGCTTGATGTTGTATACTTTTCGTAGTATATAATTTTCTCTGGAAACCCCCATACTTTCATTGTATTTCCCGTTGAAAAGGTTGAGTCTAATCTTTTGCTGATTATACTCCCCCCCCAGTATTGCTTCATTACCAGTTGTTCAAATTGTTCAAAATTACTAAATCTATTTTCAATCGTGGCATACCAAATTTCACTTTCACCTCGCAGCATGTTTTGGATGACTTGCTTGATGTTAGTTCCAGGGTGTAGTGTCTCTAAATGTTGTTTTAGCCTAGTAGTGAAAATTTTCGGGTGAGTTCTAGAATCACCATAAAAATAGAATTGATTCTTTTGACATGCGTGATCTACCGTGTATCCATGTGTAGCGTTCGCTCCCTGTTTACCTTCTGATAACTTCGTATCCATTATTTTTGTTAACTTTCCCTCCTGTTCTTTTAAATGTTCTTTTACAGTTTCATTCTGTTTCTTGATACGTTCATCTATTTCCGTGAATCCTTCGACGATCAAATTTTCGACATTTACTTGCACTTCGGTTTTCGCTGCTTTTACCTTTTCGTTGATTTCCTCTGCTATGTCTTCTTTTATATTCTCGAGTCTCAGCTCAACGCTTTCCACTCTTACTTTCATCTCGTTCGTGCAATCTTCGAGCTTCCTATTACATTCGTCCAACCTTTTGTTCATGTCTTCTCTGTTTTGTTCCATTGTTTTGTTCGTATCTTCTTCCTATTTCTTGCTTAGTTTCATCCAGTTTTTGTTCAATTTTTGTATTATTTTCTTCGAGTTTTTTGTTCATTTCTTCTTTTAGTTCATTCTTCGTGTCATCAATTTTTGTACCTATATCCGCCATCATTTGCATAATTTGTTGTAGCATGTTCGTTTCTGTTGACGTGGTTGTCTGTGCAGTGCCTCCCATTTGTGTTGAATCTTCTTGTTGTTCTTCTTGTACTGGTCTGGTTGTCTCTGGCTGTGTTTCTGCATTATCTGTTGTTTGCGACGTAGATGTTCGCGCAGTTTGTTCCTCTGTGTTTTGCATATTCTTACCTGAACGCAACCTCATATAATTTACTTAATGACAGTGTTAAAACACCAACAAAATCAATATATATAAAATTCTCAAAGAAAACACCAAGCCTTTATTTTATAATTTTAAAATAAGATTTTCGTTAATTTTTTGTTTTGTTTTACTCTTTACCCACGTTGGCTACTTTTTTTAAATTGCAATGAGCCTCGCGTTGGACGCCAAAATGTCGTGACTGTTTGATAAATTATATTTATCAAAACTGTAATAGAAAATTTGTTTTAGGCGCCACTATTACAGTATTAAACTCTCATATGGTCAGATGCTACTATACGTCGGACAAATGTCACTGACGTATAGCGACTTGCTTTTTTGCAAGTACCAAGAGCGGCGACCTCTAGCCTTAGTGGGCTATACTCACTGTTTATGAAATCGGATTTGAAGGAAACAACTACTCAGCGGGCAAATACCCCGACCTGCATTGAATTACACCTTCAAATCGTGATCAGTAACCAACTATCATTTGTCTGTTCCTAACCAGACATAGACCGGTTTCGAACTTATTATGTTCTCATCAGTATGCCATAGGTCATGGAACAGACAAATGATAGTGGTCAACTTGCTAGTCTTATACAAACTGAATCAAATGAAGTGACGGTGAGAGGTAAACTCTCATATGGTCAGATGCTACTATACGTCGGACAAATGTCACTGACGTATAGCGACTTGCTTTTTTGCAAGTACCGAGAGCGGCGACCTCTAGCCTTAATGGGCTATACTCACTGTTTATGAAATCGGATTTGAAGGAAACAACTACTCAGCGGGCAAATACCCCGACCTGCATTGAATTACACCTTCAAATCGTGATCAGTAACCAACTATCATTTGTCTGTTCCTAACCAGACATAGACCGGTTTCGAACTTATTATGTTCTCATCAGTATGCCATAGGTCATGGAACAGACAAATGATAGTGGTCAACTTGCTAGTCTTATACAAACTGAATCAAATGAAGTGACGGTGAGAGGTAAACTCTCATATGGTTTCCTTCAAATCCGATTTCATAAACAGTGAGTATAGCCCACTAAGGCTAGAGGTCGCCGCTCTTGGTACTTGCAAAAAAGCAAGTCGCTATACGTCAGTGACATTTGTCCGACGTATAGTAGCATCTGACCATTTCTTATTTTTTAAGTTACGACCATGTTCGGCACACCAAATTGTAGATATTTTTAAGGCCTTTAAATATGCATACAGAGTGATTTTAAAAAAAAGTTTTTGAAAAAATTATTACGAAAAAAAAATTTTATTTCCATGAATATTTTTTCCCTCACCTTGTACATGAACTGTGTTAATGTTTTCTTATAAAGGTTTTAATTAGCATTAACACAGTTCATGTACAGGGTGAGGGAAAAAAATATTCAAGGAAATTAATTTTTTTTTCGTAATAATTTTTTCAAAAAAAATTTTTTGAAATCACTCTATATGCATATTTAAAGGCCTTAAAAATATCTACAATGTGATGTGCGAACATGGTCGTAGCTGAAAAAATAAGGAAGTTACGAATCTGAGGAGTTTTAAGTGGCAGACCCTGTATATATGGATGTTTTCATGCAAAATAATGCAGTAAAAACTCTTCCTCACTATAGAAGCAGTGAGTTAATATCAGTTTCTTTATTTTTTGTTTGAATTTTTTGACGGACAGATTTTTATATTCGTCAGATAATTTATTGTATAATATAATCCCTTTATATTTTGGGCACTTCTCAAATTTAGATGTTCTGGAGTTTCGAGTATATTTACATTCCTTGTATCATAATGGTGGTTATCACCCAGTCTCTTATAGTTATTGATGTTTTTCTGTGTATGTATTAATTTTTTAAAAAATAAATATCTTGTATTTCTGCTTACATCATTGTTATAAAATATTATTTTGGGTATTCAGCAGATAACTTTCAAAGAAATCATTCGTTCCTTCCAAAATAATATTTTATAAAAGGAACGAATGATTTCTTTGAAAGTTATCTGCTGAATACCCAAAATAATATTTTATAACTATGTATTAATATTTGATAAATATATATGCATGGGAGTGGAAGTATGCTAGAATGCTTAAATAAAGGTCTACATGTTGTTCTGCTATTGACATTGGCAAGAATTCTTACTGCACGCTTCTGCATTATGAATTTTCTCTGGGTTGCGGATTCTGAGCCCCAACATATCAAACAGTATGGAATTTTCGAATGTATCTGAGCGAAATAGAAATTTTTTAATATAAAATTATTGACATGAGTCTTTAAATGCCTTAAAGTAAAACATTTTATTACAAACATTGTCTATGTGGTGATTCCAGGTTAGAGTATTATCGATTTCAACGCCCAGAAATTTATGTGATAATTTTTGTTCTAAACTTCTACCGTTATATTTTATTAAAGTACTTTGATCATTTGCTGCATGATTTATGGAAAATTTTATGAAAATTGTTTTTTCCTGATTTAAAAGTAGTTTGTTACCCGACATCCACGTGCTGGAGGTTTCAACCGAGGCACCCATTTTAATTCTTAGGTCTTCCTCATTCGAGGATCTACCTAAGAGACTGGCATCATCTGCAAACATTACAAGTTCAGTGGTTTTGACAATATTTGGAAAATTATTTATGAAAATATTAAAAAGCCCTAAAGTCCTAGTATCGATCCTTGTGGGACACCTATATTACAGTTAAGTGTTATAGATTTTACATTATTAAGTTCCACATGATGTCTCCTTCCTGTTAGATAACTTTCAAACGACTCATGAGGCACACCCCGCACACCATAACACTCCAATTTGTATAATAGAATATCATGGTCCACGAGGTCAAATGCCTTGCTGAGATCGAGGAACAGACCAATCGCCTTATCACCAGCATCCAAGCAATCATACAAATGATTTACAAAAGATGTGACTGCGTCGGCAGTTGAGAGTCCTTGTCGAAAGCCAAACTGTTGAGGTGTGAAAATTCTACATTTTGTGAAAAATACTGTTATTCTTTTTGCGACTAATTTCTCAAGTATTTTTGAAAAACTCGATAGAAGCGAGGTAGGTCGATAGTTTTCAAGAAGTACCTCTGAGCCTTTTTTAAATATAGGTATAATTTTGGAATGTTTGAGCTGATTAGGAAAAATGCCAGTTGCTATTGATTGATTATAGAGATATGCAAGAGGTTCTGCTATTTGGTTTGCTACCTTTTTAAGCAAGTTTGAACTGATTTCCATCAACACCCGCTGAGTACAATGGCTTTAAAGATTTTATTGTTTCCTTTATCTCAGAGACAGTTATAGGAGCCATATAAAAGCTTTTATTATTCTTAAAGTTAAGACGAGGTAAGTCGCTTTTCTCAATTTTATTTTGAAGGTTTAAGTGGTGTGTTGTTAAAGTATTCGTTAAAGTCGTTGCTTATTGATAGTGGGCATTTCACATGTTCACCATTTAAATTTATTTCGTTTATGTGGGTTTTGTTATCTTTTCTTTTGTCTTTTTTTTTGATATTCCAAGCGGTTTTTGTTTTATTAGTCGATTTACTTAATAGTTCACTATTATACTGCATTTTTGCATAATTAATGAGTTTTTTATAGACAGCTTTATATTTTTTATAAAAGTTTATGTCATCTATATTGCCAGTTAAGCTGATAAAATACAGATTTTTTTAAATTACGTGAAGAGATTGTTAATCCTCGCGGAATCCATTGGTTACTTTTACTTTTTGTTACAATTTTTTTAACTGGGAAACAAATCTCAAAGTAATAAGTAATAACTTGCATAAACGATTCAAAATTGCTATTTATGTCATCTCCTTTAAAAGTATCCCACTTTTCCTTAGTTAGATAATACCTAAATGTATTAATGTTTTCGCTGCTTATCTGTCTAATCATTTTGCTTTCCTTCTCTGTGTATTTCCCTTTAACAGAATAGACTCTCAACTGCTGCCCTGTATGATCACTGATTGCCGAGAAATAATTTTTGGCCTCCCACCATGTGCAGCAGTCCACATGTGACAATATTAAACTTGAAAGGTCAAGCTCCCACAGAGAGTGCATCGTTTTTTACCTCCCGCCATGTTATTGCAGCTGTCACATGTGATAACATTAAGCTTGAAAGGTCACGTTCACATGGGAAGTATTTTTTGACCTCCCACTATGTTTTTGCAGCTGTCTGATAACTGACTAGTTTCTCACAAAATGGGCAGTTTTTGGCTTCTCGTTATATCTGATATCAAAAAATGTGCATTTCAGACCACCCACTCCCATGAATACTCCGAGTCTGACCTCTATAAGTCAATGAATACCTATGGTCCGACCTCTATACCGTGCAGTGGAAAAAATAAGCATTTTTCCTATCCCAAATCATGTGTACTAAAATCTACACGATTCCAGACTATAGTATTGCATCAGCATTAAAAAAATAATAAATTTTTAAAACACCCAAAAAATCTTTCTAAACAATGTGTTTATAAATTTGCATCAATACGATAACCATATAGGAAAAAACATACCTGTAAAGGTAATCCAATGGTAATCCAAGAAAACATAAACATTGCCTCTTCGCACTATTTCACAGTATTTTTATTTCACAAAAACAATATTCACAAAAATATTCTTAGAAGCACTGAATTGAACACATAACGCTAACAGATACATCATAGAGGTAAGCACATTCACAAAACGTAACGCGCTGAGGTAAACAGACCAGGTAAGTATTTAATAAATAAATGTTTAACATTAGTAAACCCAAACAATTTACAGCGCATTTAAAGCCATTCGTTCTGCAAAGGTTAAACAGGAACTGCCTCTCTAAAAATAGAATTACACACATCTCGTCTAAAGTCTTGAGATGTGAACCAATTTGCGTTATAATGTTACAAGGAGACAATAAATAACTTACAAACTGAAAGCAGTTTGAAAATAATTGATTAATGTACAGGTCTGTGTGAAATAAAATACATATTATTCTATTTCTATTTTATTGTAATGAAATAATTAAACATATACTGAGTGTTAAATTAAAAATTATTTTATAAAATTAGTCCGGGAAACATTACTTATTTTATGTAATGGAAAATAAACCACATATAGTTTTACAAATATTTATTAAAAATATAACAATTATACAATAGAAAAAATATTGATTCATAAAAGATGATAAACTGATTAATGTACAGGGTGTTAACAATATCAATTTTCACAAAAACTTAAATGGTATTACAGAAAATACAAAAACGTGTTAGACAGTACGTAAAAAGTGGATCACTACAGCTGCAACAAATGAAGCTTTTATTTCCCAATTCCATGGCATAGTCTGTTATGTGTTGAGACATCTGAGAACTTTTGATGTTTGTGTTGTAGTCCACATCCACATCAAAAAAATAACTCATGGACAATGTTTTTGCTTTATTTTCAACCAAATCAATACAGAAATAATTTTGAATGAACGTATTGGTGAGCCCAGTTCTGCACAAACTGTAAACTATTAATTTCATGCTTCTTCTGTATTATGGATTCACTGTCTAGTTCTAGTTCTTCAGAAAGAGTGTCAATCATATTTATCTTCTTACTTAGAACAAAATTGCATATGCTTTATATACCGTTTAAGGATATAAATAATCTTTGGTGGGGATGGATATTTCCATAACAACAGACGTTGATGAGGAAGCAAGAACAAACAAGTAGACATGTTTGAACTTGTAAAATATGAGGTCAATGAATTATTTCAGGTCATAACCGCCAGATGGCAACTGTGCTGGGGGTAATGGAATATCTCAAAGTGAGCGCAGCTTTCTCAACCTAACCTAAACATCCAATGAATATTGGAGGTGTTAGACAGCACCTAACCTAACCTAACATTTAATATGTTAAGTTAAAATAAATAAATAATTCCTACTTATCTATTGAATGTAGTATCTTTTTTTAATTACCCTGTGTATTTTAAAAATATTTTCTAAATAAAAATGGACGCCTTATGCGCGTTGATGGACGCTTATTGTGATAATCAACCAACGGATTAGAGTGTTCTTCACATGTCTCTGTCAGTGAAGGATCATATATTTTTCTTAACTTCGTTCCAAAATGTATAGATATAGATTTCCAGCAAGCATAATATTTAAATCTTATGGAATAACTTATTAAGAACAAACCAGTCATCTAGACTTTCCTTAGCACAAATGATACAATATTATGCTAGAGAATGGTTCTATTTTCTAAAAACAGCTATGGGAATAGAGAAAACTGAAAAGTTTAATCAGTCTTACCAAATCTACAACCTTAAATTTCAATACCGAAATATGGCATAAGTAAAGTTGTAGATGTTTAGGTTCATATATTTTTCATAACTATATATTCCAAACTACATTTCAAAAAATGT